>JANAVB010029818.1:6983592-7288592 GCA_029216955.1 Iris pallida | reverse complement strand
ATTACTGGTTTTATTTATTTATATTTATATGTTGTGTTCACTTGTTCGAGTGGACGTAGTTGTGTGTCTGAAAGATGTCTCGGATACAGTCGATGACGGAATTGTCATCGAGGTTCATGTACTTGACTTAGTCCTAGGTGACATCCCTAAGTTGTGGAATCATAGTCATGATTCCCATGACCTTGACATGTGTTATTACACGGTACTGAGTGAGTTCATACCATAGCACGGGCTTGCGCATCTGGCTAGCTACCAGTGCAAAGGGTTCGTGCTCTGGTACATAGAATGGTTAGGTTGTGTCTAGTTATTGTGACCTTGCATTGAGAGTCGGGATGTTCAAGTGGCGGATACGACTTGTACAATTCTGAGGGACAGGGGAAGACGATTAATAGGCGTATGGGACAGACAACATTCAGTAAGGGCCCTTGTAGGTTCAGTGTTACCCGGTGGGGCCCCGGCTCGTGATTCGACGTCGGCCCGTGCTTCGACGCCAAATCCTTATTTACCTACCCATACGTACTAGGGTTGTCTTCAAAGTGCATTCATTTAGCCGGTTAGTTCACCCTTTACAGTTATTCAGTATTTACTTTATGGCATGTTTCCTCTGTATCTTGCTATGTCCCCTGAGGACCTGGTTGCTTTCCAGATTTAGGCGAGCACTTGCAGTTGACTGGGTGCGAACTGGGACTTGAGACAGGACTTGCTGTAGAAGACGACGAGGTGCTTCTTGAGGAGTTTCCTTGACTCAGGATATGGTATTGTTTAGGTTATGAGCATCATTATCTAGTTAGTCGATGCTCATGACTAGTTATCTTTCTGCTTTCAGTATTTTCATTCAGTGTTGTACTCCGTGGGTTTGTACCCACCAGACTATTCAGCTGTATTTTATTTCAGACTCCATGTATTCTAGTTTTATATTTCAGTATTTCTTTCTTTGTTCTTGTGGATATGATTTAGATATTACCTTATGCCTGTGTAGTATAGTTACAATAACAGCGTAGTACGCCTAAGTGAGTCCATTAAATTAGGCAGCTCACTCTAGGTCGTATTAGCTGGCCAGGTTATGCCCTAATCCCATATATTTTGGGAGCGGGTCGTGACACACGTAACCCGTACCGTATCGATTTGCACGTACGCACTGATTTGTGTGCCACGTTGATTTGCGTGCTACCTTGAACCCTGTGTCGTATTGATTTGCATGCTTCCTTGAGTCTCGCACCTTCTCGATTTACGTGTATGTACCGATTTGCATGTCGTATTGATTTACGTGTCATGTTGTATCTTGTATCGTCTCGATTTGCGTGCATGCTTCGATTTGTGTGTCATGATGATTCTTACAACATCCCGATATTTGTGATCCCTCGATCTACGTGCATGTCTTAATTTATGTGTATGTTATATCTCATGTTCGTCTCGATCTTCGTGCCATCTTAATTTTCGTGCACGTCTCGATATACGTGTGTATCTCGGTTTGCGTGTCTGTATCGATCCGCATGCCTCGATTTTCATGCCAGTTTTTTGAACTACTAGCGGACCTACACGGTATAGCCTCCTGCCATCCTCCATGACTTTTATTATTATTTTAATATTTTATGCTAATAAATGTTTATTGTGTGTTCTGAGGACCTCGATGGACGTGCTAGCTTGATCCTGGTCACCGTAGACTTGCTTACCTAGCCGAGCCCTCTAGGCAAGTATCCCTTGCTCATCGACGGCTCTTGCCCTCGTCTTGGAGTTAATTATATTTAATTTAATTATAAATATAAATGTATAACCATGATTAGTGTAGCTTAGCAGTAGAACTTCCATGATGATAACCTAGGATAGCTTAGTTCGATACCGGGTTATGACCGTATCGGACAACTCGGACGGATCATCCACACCTCCGAGGACACGAGCACGACTCACATGTATGGATTGTCCTCATATGTCCCGTGTCCGACTCGCGGTCGGGTAACGACTTGGCTAACTGTTTTTATGACTGTACTTGTGGCTTGGATATGACTCTGGGTCTATGATGCGTCATGCGTGGCAGTTTTTGTTGTATGTATTGGCTTGGCGCCCAGTACGCATCGTAGTGCTGCTGGAGGCCGAGACTTAGTGTTCTCGGCTATGATTTGGTTTCCAGTACGCATTGTAGTGCTGCTGGAACCCGAGACTTAGTGTTCTCGGTTTGCGATTTTGCGGCAGGTTATACCGACTGGATTTAGCCCCAATTCGCTGGGAGCTCCCGTCCAGAATACAAAGGAGACTCTGCCGAATTTTTCCAGAATTTTCGATCGAGAATTTGGTTCGAAGATTTGGGCAGAATCGTTCCTTTGGTTTGCTGAACCAGACTCATGCACGTTTATCGTAGTATAGATTACCTGATTCCAATACCTACTAGGGAGACTCATGACTAGATTAGTTGCCTAGCTACTTGACATGTCTTGTCCGTCGGATAGCGTGAGGAGTGCGGTTCCACTCGGGGGACGGTCTGCAACCCTGGTCCTTGTTTGGTTTAAGGGTTATGGATTTGCTTCAGAGTGGTTCATGCAATCCTTGCCATTTTTTTGGCGGCATTAATTAATATATTTTTGTCTCCTGACTATTCATTCTAGGAGTTATCCTAGTCTATCTAGATAGGGCTGACTGTTGTCCTATTTATCGGCCTATCGGGATTTGTGACCTTTGGATATATATGAGGATTGGGTATTATATGAAGTATGATCATGGTATATTGATTTGGTAGACTCATGTAGATTCTTGGATGGTGTTGCCATTTTATTTTAGATTGTTTTATTTTGATCAGATATGACTATGTGGATTCCTGAATTTTGATGATTGTGCGAGTGTTTCGCGGAACGAAAAGAATATAGAGGGTATCATTACATGATTTTTACTCGACTTTCCAAGCGCCCAAAATCTAGTACGATTGCTATATCTTGGTAGTTGAGAGGATTATTTTCTGATAGTTTATGACTATTGATTCAGAGGATTCTTGTGAGCCAGATAGCCTGACATTGATTATGGTGATTAGCTTAGTATCTGGTGATCGTCTTTCCTGATATGATATTTATTCCATCGTAGATGGGAGACTTCTGATAGATTGATCCGGTAGATAGATCGACTTGATGATTTGAGCTGTAGGCTTCCATGTATACTTGAGATATTATTCTAGTAGAGATCCCGACCATGTACCTGATTGGATATCCATGCCATGATGTGGGCAGATGACTTCATGTGATTGATTAATTGTCCTTGTTCCTGACATGACCACGTGTATCCGTGTTATGATTCTAGCTTACCCTTTGTGGTACTGGCCCCGATTCTACTGGCACTTTGAGGTGCTACCTGTCTACTGGCACTTTGAGGTGCTATCTCTTGGATTATATTGCACTGCGGTACAATCTTGATTACCTGTACGGGTACCTTGGTAGTTGGCATGTAGTCTTAGCATGGTCAGGATTGCTTGCTTGCTTGTTGCATAACATTAAGAATGAATCACAACTGGGACTATAGGTGCCGAGGTTGATTCTTACTTAGCATTCCCGTATTGAGATATGACATCTAGGGGATGATCATGTGACCACGGCATGTGATTCCGATAAATGTATGGATAATCTAGGTAACTTAAACTGGTAGAAGCATTGGAAGGGAACAGAATCTCGAGGTCGTGCATTACTAGTCCACTTTATTTTGGTTGGCCTCCACAGATATTGTTATCGTCCGCATTAGAGGATGACAATATCCGACTACTTTACGTATTATGTACTACATGCTTGTCTTGCTCACACGGTGGCCTTACGAGGGACCGGTGCTTATCTAGTCTTGTTATATTTGGCCCCGCTAGCCAGGCTGGATCGGTATGATTTGAGGATTCCTATATTTTACATTGTTGGACTAACCCAACCTCCACATAGAAAGCCGTAGGCATTTCAGTGGTTGCTTATTCTCCTAAATTGTTTGGCTTGTTGCTTGCAAGGCTGGCTGATATCGAGTTCCAGTTGGCCATGCAGGTATTATTTGATGTTAGGGAGAGTGATGATTGTTGGGTATTAGCTACATTAGTTGTGGATTTTTAATCGTGCGTTGGTACCACACGATTCTTACCCTCATTTGCTGTTCATTTATGTTATTCCTGTCATATTTTATCATGCTGGATTTTTTTCGTCCATCCTTGAGCCTTCCTTTCTGGTACTTGCTGTGGTTGGCCTGACCAACCCTGCATTATTCCCAAATTGCCAGTGACCGACCCTGTGGATCTTCCAGAATTGACTTGGAGGATGTGTTTCAGTTCCAGACCATGTTAGGAACTGTGGGAAGGTATACTCATCTACATTATTATCCTCTACTGTAGATTTCATGATTATTATATGAGTATTTCCAGCTTTCCATATGATTCTCTCTCTTGCTTATTATTTTATTGTTATTGCCTGTGCATATGGGATCAGATTTAGGCCATAGATTGATTGCATGCTAGGATACCCAGCAAGATTGACAGCCGTAATCGCCGTATGACGTATTCGTACCTTACACGGTGTAGCTGGCCTACGTCCGTCCCCATATTTAGGTACTAGGGCATGATAGCGATCGATAGTAAAATTGATTCAATCACCTCCAATAACACATGGGTGTTGGTTGATCTTTCTGAAGGAGCAAAATCTATTGGATGAAAATGGATCTTCAAGAAGAAGATAAAAGCAGATGAAACCATTGACAAGTTCAAGGCTAAGCTAGTAGCCAAGGGATTCACTCAGAAGCAGGGTATCAACTACTTTGACACATATGCTCCAGTAGCCCGGATGACCACCATCTGAATATTAATTACTCTCGCAGCAATACATAAGTTGGTGATACATCAGATGGATGTAAAGACAACATTCCTGAATGGCAAGCTGACCGAAGATATTTACATACAACAACCAGAAAGATTTGTCGTCAAGGACCTTGAAAACAAAGTCTGCAAGTTGGTAAAATCCTTGTACGATTTGAAGCAGGCTTCCAAAATATGGCTTGAGAAGTTTGACAAGGTCATATATAAGGTCAAATGGCAACAGGGTCAGCAAAACGGATAAGTGTATTTACATGAATTTTGTTGATAGAAGAGGTATAATCGTTTGTCTGTACGTGGATGACATGCTTATTCTAGGTACAGAAGTAAGTTGTGTCACGAAGACAAAGAAGTTCATCTCGATCAAGTTCAGTATGAAGGACTTGGGGGAAGCTTAGTGATCTTGGGCATCAAGATCATCCGGACGGACACTGGACTGGTGTTGTCACAGTCTCATTATATTGAGAAGATGATCACACACTACGGGTATCAGGATCTTCCAGTGATCGATACGTCGTACATGTGTGACCTAAAACTGGAGCCGAATTCGAGAGAAAGCGTCAGGCAGCTGGAGTATACAAGAGTCATCGAAAGTTTTATGTATGCTACTACTGCCACTAGGCCCGACATAGCTTTCGTCGTGGGAATGCTGAGTCGATTCACTAGTAACTCAGGCTTTAAGAACTGGAAAGCTGTGAAACGGGTAATAAGATATCTCAAGAAGACTTAGACATATGCACTGCACTACAGCGAAGATCCGTTAATAGTAGAAGGCTTCAGTAATGTGAGCTGGTGCTCAGAGGTGGAGGTTGAGAGATCTACAGGTGGATTTATTTTCTCCATGAATGGAGCTGCTATATCGTAGAAGTCGAAGAAGCAGACTATGCTCTCTCGTTCCTCCATGAAATCTGAGTTCTATGGACTTGATTCTGCAGCAGAAGAAGCAGAATAGCTTCGGGAGCTCATGTATGATCTTCCATTGGTTGGAGAGTAGATACCGACGATGCCTATATACTGCGACAACCAGGCAACTGTAACGGTAGCATCGAATAACCTCTTCAACTAGAAGAAGAGAACTGTGTGGCTAAAGCATAGAGTAGTGCATGATCTTATCAAGAGAGATGTCATTGCAGTGATTGATGTTCGGAGTCAGGAGAACCTGGTGGATCCGTTTACAAAAGGCCTCAAGCGCTAGCTGGTTGAAGATATAGCAAGTAAAATAGGCTTGAAGTCATTCTGATATTGTGTAATTGTCATCCTACTATAAAGTATGTTATTAGTTCAAAGAAAAATTTACTAGGCATCTAACTTTTGGTTCAATGGAGGACCACTAACTGGAAAAATATCAGGAACAGTGGGTACATGTCCTCTGGAACATAGAAGGGATACGAACCCACAACCATTGTTGTCTACTATATGTTTTCTGCGGAGAACGGATCTTGTGGAGAGGATGGCTTAACCGCCTTAATGAGTTCTCAGTCGGAGTGAATGTCTGATGTGATTTATAGGAAGCACGGTAGCACAGTACTACAAATAAGTGTTATAACTTCATGCTATAGTGGGGTGACTCTACCATGAGGCTCCCAGGTAGGGGTAATGTCTCAGCTTTGCGAGTCAAGTCACAGCGACATAGTACCGCATATAGGCAGGTAGCCTAATGTTGTATGATCAAATTAATGAGTTGTAGACAACACAACAAAGGGGACGGTATCCTCATGTTACAGTGGCATAACACCACGAAGAGGTACCCAGGTAGAGGTAAAGCCTCGGCTACACAAGCTATGTCATCATGGCGTAACACTGCAAGGAAGCGCAAGGCTTCATGCTGGGTAGTTTGGCACTGCAGAGAAGCTTGTAACCTCATGCTACAGTAGTATGACACTACGATGAGGTACCCAGGTAGGGATAATGTCTCGGCTTTAAGCCATATCATAGCGGCGTAGCACCGCAAGGAAGCGCAAGACTTCATGCCATGTCTCTTTAAAAGAACTCACCTAGAGTGTGTGAACAGAGATAGCAGGCTGTCTCTTGAGGATAAACTTATAGACGCATAAAATACATACACCAAAACCAGATTGGCACAGGACCTTTAATGTGCAGCCAAAAGCACATATGACTATATTGTGTGAGTGAAAAGAATTACAGCTATGTTGCAGAATTCAAGGCTTAGTCTATTCTTGTCTCATACTGTTGTTTGACCCATGCGAGAAGATTCAAGTCGTCATCGACATCTATCATAATGCATGATGGACAGTTACTGTAGAGAACACTCAAACCCATATATTAAGATATTTGGGGATTGTTGGAGCTTTTCCTTGACTGTAGAGAGCTTGCTCTCATTTTATGCCTAGTTCTTTAGTCCCACATCGAAAACGTACCAAGTTGTGTATCTCAATATAATACAAGATATGGTGTTGAGGTATGCACATGGGGTGGTTGTAGTGCCCCGTCCCGCAAAGTCAATCGGAGAAATCAAAACGCCGACGGCGTTGGAACTTAGCCTTGCAACGGCTACTCGAAGACTCGCTCGTCCGAGGCGACTCCTCTCACAGGTAGGGTAGTTTCGGTGAACTTGCCTCATCTTAGCCTTCACTTAATAACGCGCATATTTTTAACTTGCACAAGTAGGCTAATCTAAAAGCTACGAACGCACATAGCTAAAGGAATAATCCCGACCCGTCGAAATGTCTTAGAACATGGAAAATGGTCCCACGATCTTCATAGAAGTCGGCTCAGCGTGCTTTCAAATGACACTCGATCCTTCGATCCCGTGGCTTGGGAGAAGGAAGTTGGCTTAAGTTGTTAAGTTACCCCGACACTTGAAATAGCCTAAGTTATAGGCGTCGCCTGCGTGAATACTTGGTAAAGCATGCACGGTCCCGTCATTTGCCCCAACACTCGAATTAGCCTAAGTCATAGGCGTCGCCCACATGAATGCTTAATACAGCATGCACGGTCCTGTCCCGCAAGGCTTGACATAGCCTTCGCACGTCCCGTAAGTTAAGTCGTCTTGCACGACTTGTTGACTTAAGTCTAGGCACCCGAGAACTTGGTGGTTTAAGTCGACCCCGTGCATAGCACGTTCCCTCGATGCGTAGCTCGGCGTAGCCCTTGCTTGTCGAGTCATTGCCTAATAAGTTAAGACAAGTGTTGCGTTGGGCTATCGAAGCCATTTCTAGCACTGTTCCGCTCTATCTGCGGTTGTCAAGTCGCGTAGTCCCTTGAGAACAAGGCTCGTTGTATAAGTATATAGCTTGAGCGATAGTGTCGCCTATAGAACCAGGTCTGTCTAAGGCACGAGCTATGTTGGATCTAGTAAAGAGTATGCCACGATCAAAGGAAGTCCACGCGACTTATTGTCGCCGAGATCGGTCCCGCTACTTGGAAGTCTCGCTAAGTCTTGATATGTCCCGCACACGAGATCGGTCCCGCTACTTGGGAGTCTCGCTAAGTCTTGATATGTCCCGCACACGAGATCGATCCCGCTACTTGGGAGTCTCGCTAAGTCTTGATATGTCCCGCACACGAGATCGGTCCCGCGGCTTGGGAGTCTCGTTAAGTCTCGAAAGAAAGAAGAAATACATGGTCATGTTAAGGAAGGATTGGTTAGATCGAGTTGAGACTTGCATGGTCATTGGACAACTTGTCGACAAGGTGTAGTCTTTTCGAGTGATCATCGGGGCGCCGGGATCATTCGGCCCGGAGGAAGCGAGTGTGGCTCAAAGTAGAATGCTGGATGACCGCATGGGAGAGTTCGGCCCCATCGGGCTAGCTACCCGTGTAGGTACAGGCTGATATCCCACGAGCCAGTCCAAGATAGCTTGACATTGCTAGTGACCTCCTCATGTAGATATGTCGGCAGATAGCGGCACACCGCGTGTATGCCTTTGGATTGAGTCTAGAACTTGAATGCTGGTCTAGTCTGTAATACAATGTCTGGGCTGCAGCGTAGACATCGTGCTTGGCACGTTAGATGGCGTCAAAATATTCATGGATTCGTCACTACGGTTCATAAGTCTTGTCTAAGTTAACAAATGAGTTGAACATGAAGGCCGCAAGGCAGTAGCAGGATAAGTCTTGATAAGTTACGAGGCACGCCCCCAATCTTGAAGTACGAACAAGTCTAAGCAAGGTCTAGAGGCACGACCTGTACGAGTCGTCCCGTTGTCGTCTTTGGCATTTGAATCGTCGCTAGCACGAGAATTGGTCTAGTAGGCTTGAGTTTAAGTAAAAGTTTTGGCACGGCCGAGTGCGCATAAGTTGCTCCTCGGCGAAGCACTGTCCCGAACATGTTAAGTTACGAATAGAATACGGCACGACCCTACCGTTTCGAGTTGAAGTTTGGTCAAGTACCTAGGCGATGAGGTACTGCCTCGATCGTAATGCACGTTGACATGATAACACGACTATGTCGTCGCATAACGAGTTGGTTAGGCGTCGTGGTCTTAAAACTGATCCTAAGGCAAGACTAGAAAGACAATCGAAAGGGACTTAAGCTGTACAAAGTAAATGAACGTGTCGATTTTGTATGGGTGGACGAGAAGCTCACTCCACCAGTACAGTTGAGTACTGACACCCACACAGTGTTCATGTGCAGGCACAGGTAGAAGCTCGTGGCGTAGAGCTCGCTTGGATGCGTCGAGGCATGGAGTTCCTTGGCGATTCAAAGCGTGCGGCCGTGTTGATTGAGGACTTATACAGGACATAATGTATGGACATCGCCTTCCGAAGCTTCCGCTGGCTCAAGCAATTGTATTGAGAGATGAGAGAGAGCAGAGTGACTTGTAAATGAGAGAAAAATGAGCATGAGAGACTTGAAATTTGGCCTTGCGCCCACAAATGTAATCTTGTATTCAATATCAATAAAAGAGTTTCTTTTGAATGACTTGTGTTCATGTGTGCTTGTTTCAAAATTTTCGCTGCATGTTTCAATGTTTCTACTTGGGACTTCTGTGTGACGACCCCGTCGCACGCCGATGTATTCGGCCGTTATGGAACTGCCTTGCACGAGCACAATCTAGGCTCGTACGGCATTACGCCTTAGCGAGGACGATCGCTCCCACGGAAGCGGGGCGTGACATAATGGTATCAGAGCACGGCTTTACGTCCTTGGACTTCACGTCAAAATTCTCAGTTTTGAAAGCTCGTCGTTGGAAAATAAGTGTGCGCTCTCTCTCGAATGTCCCTCGGCATGTCCATACAATAAGTCTAAATATTTTTGAAAGCTCGTACAAGCGTTCAACCAAAAAGCATCTATAGGCCTTTGTGCCGAACGATGTTAAACATGACTCGATAGAGAACACATGCTAAGTTAACATGTCGCGCGTGCCTAACTAGTCCTGTGTTGACCCTAGCAATTGAGCGTGCAAGCTCGAATATAGTCCGTACGGGATAACCATGCGCACGGCCTTTTGGCTAAGTGGCGTCGCGTATCGCGCACCTCGACTTTTGGTGCAAACGAATTGCGAGCGATATCAAGTACCGCTCGGTCGGGGGCGAAGCTGCACTTAGAGTATCTATCGATAGGAACGCTATCAAGTTAACGCTTAGGCGTACACGGAGGATTGACTTGGATTTTGAAGAAATAGTACGAACGACTTAGTGCGTCGATATGACTTGAGCAATTATGCTAGAGATTCGTCGAACGAATCGGAAGGATGTCTTAGCGAATGATACGAACATGATTGTAGACTAGATCGGATGGCTCGAATCCGAGTGGTGTATGGTTTGTCTTGGAAATCATTCGAGCAAATATTGAGGATTACGAGTATGTCGACGGGGCGATGCAATTGCGCAAAGCTATAGAACGCGTCACGCTTAGTTGGTCGTGACTCCGAATGACCCGAACGAGATGTCGTTCGGACAACTTGTGATTGGGCAATGCATGTTAGAAAACGATTCGAAACGACGAATAAAAGTGAATGTCTTGATCGAGGAAGCTCGAGGATTGCACGTACGATTTTGGATTGATTCAAATGAAATGTGACTTGGATTTTGAACAACGATCTTGAAACGAGCTTGAGGAAGAGCGACTGAACTTGATCTTGAATATCGAGGAATGGTGGTATATCCAGTTCGGACAATAGCATCAGTCGCACGACTCAAAATTGGTTGCAAAGGAAGATCGTCAGGTTACGCATATCGTCGATGGTATTGAGGCGTATCAAAGATCGATATGCGATAACTCGGGGGTACTCTGACTCGATGAATGACGACCGTGCAAATGTTATTGTTCCGATGGATGCTATACTCGGGATATTGAAAGGTATCGAAGAAAAAATAAACTTGGCTCGAGGATTTTTCTAGTTGAACGGATGACAAACGGACTATCAAACAGTGATCTTGGCTTGGATGAAAAATGAAACGTTTGGATTTGCTTCGTCGATAACCACAACTTCGACATTCTTGTCTTATGCGAGCGCAACTACAGCCTCGCACATGCGTCGCGCCAATTTGAGACGATCACTCCGCGTGAACGCTGGTATGGTGATTCAAACAACGGAAGTGATTGAACTTGGATGGTGTGGCAATCTGATTGCTTCGACTTGTGGTTTGACGCGAAGGTAGACTCGAGAATGACCTAGCGTGCTTGACGATCGAATTTGTGGATTGCGTAGATCCAATCCACGTATCGAGAATGAATTAGTCTGGACTCAAACAAGAGTTACGCCCCGATAAGAATGATTATTCTGCGGGTGCATTGTATGGTAATTCATGAACCGCCGTGGATAATCGGACTCGCGTAAGATTGGGGCACAACGTATTGTCAAAGCTAGACGACCTCATGATCGAATACATGAATTGGTTAGAATTGGTGATTTGAATTGATTCGAATACGCGCAACGAATGCATTGATGCGAATAGGTGATCGTGCTCGATGTTTAGAAATCTGAGTGACGCGAGCTTGGGTAAAAAATCTCGTACTACCGACTTTGGTTTGACCCTAGGATTGGGGTCAGTATTGGCATTATTGTTGGGGAACTATGATTCCAATCCTGATATTGACTTAGCCTCGAAAAGATTGGCCTATCGGTTAGGCGAGACGCCCTGTTTTAAGTGTTAGCAATCAAAAGATTGATCTTGAGGATTGGCATGGATGGATAGCGTGAATCACGAATAGGAAACCCTGCTCACGAGACTCGGCTGACATGCATATATTTCAGGGACGTCAGAGTATGTGTACGATGCGACTCGAGTGAGAACAACAAATTCTCTATCATACGGCTTGGTGAATGTATGTATTCTAGGGACACCTGGTAATGCGTGCACGATCCAACCAAGTGATATATTGAATTGAAATAAAACTTGGGGAACGGTAAAGTGTCTTGGAACTTGAAATCGTATTAAGGGAAAGAATGATAATAGTGCGAGCATGGCTCGGACTCAAGGAAACGCGTAGGCGTATCTCGCTCGACTGTTATAGTCCCGTGTCTAGGCTCGATAAAGTCTTGGCCATAGAAATGGTAGGATGACTTGCCTTCAGGAAAATCTCGAGGACGAGACTTGTTCTGAGTGGTATATGATGTAGTTCCCCGTCCCGCAAAGTCAATCGGAGAAATCGAAACGCCGACGGCGTTGGAACTTAGCCTTGCAACGGCTACTCGAAGGCTTGCTCGTCCGAGGCGACTCCTCTCACAGGTGGGGTAGTTTCGGTGAACTTGTCTCATCTTAGCCTTCACTTAATAACGTGCATGTTTTCAACTTGCACAAGTAGGCTAATCTAAAAGCTACGAACGCACATAGCTAAGGGAATAATCCCGACCCGTTGGAATGTCTTAGAACATAGAAAATGGTCCCACGGTCTTCATAGAAGTCGGCTTAGCGTGCTTTCAAATGACACTCGATCCTTCGATCCTGTAGCTTGGAAGAAGGAAGTTGGCTTAAGTTGTTAAGTTGCCCCGACACTTGAAATAGCCTAAGTTATAGGCTTCGCCTGCATGAATGCTTGGTAAAGCATGCACGGTCCCGTCGTTTGCCCCAACACTCGAATCAGCCTAAGTCATAGGCATCGCCCGTATGAATGCTTAATACAGCATGCACGGTCCTGTCCCGCAAGGCTTGACATAGCCTTCGCCCGTCCCGCAAGTTAAGTCGTCTTGTATGGCTTGTTGACTTAAGTCTAGACACCCGAGAACTTGGTGGTTTAAGTCGATCCCGTGCATAGCACGTTCCCTCGATGCGTAGCTCGGCGTAGCCCTTGCTTGCCGAGTCGTTGCCTAATAAGTTAAGACAAGTGTTGCGTTGGGCTATCGAAGCCATTTCTAGCACTGTCCCGTTCTATCTGTGGTTGTCAAGTCACGTAGTCCCTTGAAAATAAGGCTCGTTGTATAAGTATATGGCTTGAGCGATAGTATCGCCTATAGAACCAGGTCTGTCTAAGGCACGAGCTACGTTGGATCTAGTAAAGAGTATGCCACGATCAAAGGAAGTCCACGCGACTTGTTGTCGCCGAGATCGGTCCCGCTACTTGAGAGTCTCGCTAAGTCTTGATATGTCCCGCACATGAGATCGGTCCCGCTACTTGGGAGTCTTGCTAAGTCTTGATATGTCCCGCACACGAGATCGGTCCCGCTACTTGGAAGTCTCGCTAAGTCTTGATATGTCCCGTACACGAGATCGGTCCCGCGGCTTGGGAGTCTCATTAAGTCTCGAAAGAAAGAAGGAATACATGGTCATGTTAAGAAAGGATTGGTTAGATCGAGTTGAGACTTGCATGGTCATTGGACAACTTGTTGACAAGGTGTAGTCTTCTCGAGTGATCACCGGGGCGCCGGGATCATTCGGCCCGGAAGAAGCGAGTGTGGCTCAAAGTAGGATGCTGGATGACCGCATGGGAGAGTTCGGCCCCACCGGGCTAGCTACCCGTGTAGGTACAGGCCGATATCCCACAAGCCAGTCCAAGATAGCTTGACATTGCTAGTGACCTCCTCATGTAGATGTGTCGGCAGATAGCGGCACACCGCGTGTATGCCTTTGGATTGAGTCTAGAACTTGAATGCTGGTCTAGTCTATAATACAATGTCTGGGCCTAAGACTGGGCTGCAGCATAGGCACCGTGCTTGGCACGTTAGATGGCGTCGAAATGTTCATGGATTCGTCATTACGGTTCATAAGTCCTGTCTAAGTTAACAAATGAGTTGAACATGAAGGCCGCAAGGCAGTAGCAGGATAAGTCTTAATAAGTTGCGAGGCACGCCCCCAATCTTGAAGCATGAACAAGTCTAAGAAAGGTCTAGAGGCACGACCTGCACGAGTCGTCCCATTGTCGTCTTTGGTATTTGAATCGTCGCTAGCACGAGAATTGGTCTAGTAGGCTTGAGTTTAAGTAAAAGTTTTGGCACGGCCGAGTGCGCATAAGTTGCTCCTCGGCGAAGCACTGTCCCGAACATATTAAGTTATGAATAGAATACGGCACGACCCTGTCGTTCTGAGTTGAAGTTTGGTCAAGTACCTAGGCGATGAGGCACTGCCTCGATCGTAATACACGTTGACATGATAACACGACTATGTCATCGCATAACGAGTTGGTTAGGCGTCGTGGTCTTAAAACTGATCCTAAGGCAAGACTAAAAAGACAATCGAAAGGGACTTAAGCTGCACAAAGTAAATGAACGTGTCAGTTTTGTATGGGTGGGCGAGAAGCTCACTCCACCAGTACAGTTGAGTACTGACACCCAGACAGTGTTCATGTGCAGGCACAGGTAGAAGCTCGTGGCACGGAGCTCGCTTAGATGCATCGAGGCACAGAGTTCCTTGGCGATTCGAAGCGTACGGTCATGTTGATTGAAGACTTATACAGGACATAATGTATGGACATCGCCTTCCGAAGCTTCCGCTGGCTCAAGCAATTGTATTGAGAGATGAGAGAGAGCAGAGTGACTTATAAATGAGAGAAAAGTGAGCACGAGAGACTTGAAATTTGGCCTTGCGCCCACAAATGTAATCTTGTATTCAATATCAATAAAAGAGTTTCTTTTGAATGACTTGTGTTCATGTGTCTTGTTTCAAAATTTTCGCTACATGTTTTAATGTTTCTGCTTGGGACTTCTGTGCGACGACCCCGTCGCAGGCCGATGTATTCGGTCGTTATGGAACTGCCTTGCACGAGCGTAATCTAGGCTCGTGCGGTATCACGCCTTAGCGAGGACGATCGCTCCCACGGGAGCGGGACGTGAGAGTGGTGATCCTAAGTTGGGGACCATGTGGGTAATTTTTCTAGGAGGTAAGGATAAGGCTCTATATTAAAGTATTAATGATTTTTGTTATGCTCTTGGAATTAATTCCTTAGGAGCTAAGCCCCATTGGGGCTTAGCGACCTGGACTCGGATTCGGACTCGGGCTCATGGGCTCATGAGACATAATGTGACATTTGGTTAGCGCACTTTGTACTTAGCACGTCAGCATCGTCGCTAGGCGTATAGTGCGCTTTAGTTGCGCTCGTTGTGTGACCCTCTGTGCTGCCGATCGTACTGCCAATAGCGCGCCCGTTCACGTGGCCAGTTCATATAGCCCATTTGTATGACCAGATGGCACGGCTAGTTCGCACGACAGTTTGCACAGTACGGGTAGCGCGCGCTGTACATGATTGCGCATGGGCACAGTTTGCACAAATTATTGTAGCACACGCCTATAAGCGTTGTCGTATCTGTTCATGATCTAAACAGTTATGAAACGTTCAAAAATGGTTCCTTCTTTCACAGATCTGTATTACCACGTCCTGAACATTTCGCATACTGGACGGTTACTGGACTGATTATATAAATTTCTCTCTTCTTTCTTATTGGATAAGTCTCTAACAAAATTCAGAGAGTAAAGAAGAGAGAAACAGAGAGAGTTATGTCCATCCGAGGAGTCAGAAGAGCATTTCGACAGAGTATTTCGTAGTTCATCTTCGAACTTGCTGGTTCGTGGAAGCTGGTCGTATGGGGCGAATCTACCTGTGAGCTTCGGTGATCCGTCACTCCATTAGGCCTTTTCTTCTTCTGTTCACCTCTTCTCCACCTGTAACTCATTATATCCCAATCACAACACGTTTAAGAGGAAGAACGAGATATTCTCTGATCTAATCAGAAAGATTTTGTAGGCTTTCGTCGATGCTGCTACAAAATTTATTTGTGCCATCTTCGAAGTGTTACATTTGATTTCGTATCTCTGAATCCTTAGGGATCTCAGTTGTGCACCTTCCTCGAAGTGTTGCCAAAATCTATTTTTATCTTAAAATCACGCACCGGGAATAACAATATATATATATATATAACGCGGATCAAAAGACACTACTAAAATCTGCTCATTTGGCGACATAAATTTAGAGACGTTCGATTAACGTCGCTAAATTATGTACATTAGCGACGTTTTAGTGAAGCGTCGCTAATAGTCGCTACTAGCGACAAATGACGTATATTAATTACATGAGCTAGTCGTCGCAAAACGTCGCTATGACGTCGCTAATAGCGACTAATTTAGCGACTGACGTTTGAACGTCGCTAAATTCTAATTATATCCCCCCCACCGATTCATTTCCCCCTATTTTTCTCTCTCACTCTCTCTCCTCCTCCCTCCGGCGCTCTCACTCTCTCCGACGACGACTCTCACTCTCTCCGGCGACTCTCCTCTCTCTCCGGTACGTGACTCTCCCCCTCCCTCTCTCTCTCTCTCTCTCTCCGTCTATTTTGGTTGTTGGTGGTTTGGGGGGGTACGGGTGGCTCGGGGGGAGGTGCAGGAGGGGATACGGGTGGTTGGAGGGTGAGTGGAGGGTGGCTGGAGGGGTGGGGCAGGGGGGACGAGGGCGGCTGGGGGAGGGAAGCTAGGGTTAGGGTTCAGGTTAGGGTCCATTTCTTTCCATTTTACTCTCTCACTCTCTCTCCTCCCCCCCTCCGGCGCTCTCACTCTCTCCGGCGCTCTCACTCTCTCCGGCGACTCTCACTCTCTCCGGCGACTCTCCTCCCTCTCCGGTACGTGGTACTCTTTCCCTCCCTCTCTCTCTATCTCTCTCTCTCTCTCTTCGGCTATTTTGGTTGTTGGTGGTTGGGGGGTACGCGTGGCTCGGGGGGAGGGGCAGGGGGGATGCGGGTGGTTCGGGGGTGAGTGGGGGGTGGCTGGGGGGGTGGGGCAGGGGGACGAGGACGGCTGGGGGAGGGGAGCTAGGGGTAGGGTTCGAGTTAGGGGTGGGTATGTGTGAACGGCTGGGGGAGGGGAGCAGGGGGGAGTGGAGGGTTAGGGTTCGGGTTAGGGGTGGTGTAGGGAGGGGCTTGGTCAGGGGCACCGATAGTGCCAAAAAATCTGATAATTTAGTAATAATTATTTGTTTTCCGACACCAAAAAATGTGATACTCCGATTCGAACGCACCGATAGTGCCGATATTTATAACAAGTACTTTTGTTGGTTGATTAATTGGTAACATGGTGATCAGGACATATAGTCCCTGCAGCCATTCGACTGGCGAGACAGAAACTATGGTACGACATGGTGATCAGGAAATAGTCCCTGCAGCCATTCGACTGGCGAGACAGAAACTATGTAGCCATAGATAAAGTTGATTGCCCTCCGACCCTCATCCCTCGACAATGATGATATGATAACCTATCACTATATCTTATATAGTAGTAGATGATGTCTTAGTATTACATTATGTGAGTTCATCTTGATTCTGTTACATTCTTCAGATACTAGATACGATAAGAACATATACTACACCATATGTACAGAACATAGATGATTCACACTAATGTATGCTAGAATGAATTTTGGATTGTGTTCTGAGCCATCCGTTCTCACACTTGGTGATCGGGACATATAGTCCCTGCAGCCATTCGACTAGCGAGACAGAAACTATGGTGCGACATGGTGATCAAGATATAGTCCCTGCGGCCATTCGACTGGCGAGACAGAAAATATGTAGCCGTAGATAAAGTTGACTGCCCTCCGACCCTTATCCCTCGGCAATGATGATATGACAACCTATCACTATATCTTATATAGTAGTAGATGATGTCTTAGTATTACATTATGTGAGTTCATCTTGATTCTGTTACATTCTTCAGATACTAGATACGATAAGAACATATACTACACCATATATACAGAACATAGATGATTCACACTAATGTATGCTAGAATGAATTTTAGGTTGTATTCTGAGCCTTCCGTTCTCACAATTGGCAAAAAAATCGAATTTTCTGTACTTTATCTGCTTTCAAAAATGTACTCAAATTACATGATGGTTTCTTTAGTTAGCTTGCTTATGTTACAATTATATTATTTGTGAATATCGATCTTACCAGTTGGCACCCATGACCCGAGGAGCAGCACGTCGTTTGAGGGAAACAGTGAATGCTGAGGTGGCTCCTCCTACTGTTAAGGAGGAAGTGGCACCGGTAGCTAGTGAGATCGGGAGTTCTATTCATCCAGCATCGGTAGCTAGTGAGACCGGGAGTTCTATTCATCCAGCACCGGTAGCTAGTGAGACCGGGAGTTCTATTCATGCAGCACTTGCAAGGGACTACATCTCTTCTGTCGCCGTTAATCCTACTTATTCGAGGTGGTTGCGTGATCGTATCACTGAGCGTTTACATGAGCTGCGTGGTTCTCATTAGCTATTAGTACTTATTTGTATTGAACTATTTGTATTGGGTTATTTTTGTATTAGACTATTTGTATTGGACTACATATATGAATTAGTACTGTGTCAATCTCTGGATTGTATTGGACTACGACATGGTGATCAGGACATAGTCCCTGCAGTCATTCGATTGGCGAGGCAGAAACTATGGTACGATATGGTGATCAGGACATAGTCCCTGCAGCCACTCGACAACCAACCGGAGAGGATACTCTGAGAGATCCATCTGAGTAGGATGTATACTCTGAGAGATCACCTTTACAAGAATGATATCAGTAGTAGGATTGAGTGTTGGAGGAGATATTATCAGAGTATACGTCCTACTCAGATGGGTCTCTCACCGTTACTATTTTTCTGACAGCATGGTGGATGTGCTCCGTCAACATATTCTTTCTATGAGCCAAAACTTTGACCTAGAGCTCAAGTGGACATCCTTCGTGTAGAGCTCGAGTGAGAGGTTCCTGACAGTATGGTGGTCTCCTTTGTCAAAGGATTCTTGCTCATGGGACGAGCAAGAATCATTTAACAAAGGAGACCACCATGCTGTCAGGAACCTCTCGCTCGAGCTCTATACGAAGCTCCGGGGCAAAGTTTTGGCTCAGAGCAAGAATCTGTTGACGGAGCACATCCACCATGCTGTCAGAAAAAAAATAGTAACGATGAGAGACCCATCTGAGTAGGACGTATACTCTGATAATATCTCCTCCAATACTCAATCCCACTACTGATATCATTCTTGTAAAGGTGATCTCTCAGAGTATACGTCCTACTCAGATGGATCTCTCAGAGTATCCTCTCCAGTTGGTTGTCGAGTACTACTTAGTTAAAGTTCAAGTGCTACTTAGTTGTGTCTCTCCCTATCTATCTTGCTATCAACGCTATTGTGTTGTTCCCCCTCACATCTGATAGTTCTCTCATTTATTTGTCAATTACTGTATTTCAGTTCTAGTTAGTTTTATGTGATTCTCTGATAGTTCTCTTATTTATTCTGTATTTTGGCTCCAGCTCCAGCTCCATTTGAATTAATCTACGGTACGACATGGTGATCAGGACATAGTCCCTGCAGCCAATCGACTAGCAAGACAGAAACTATGTAGCCGTAGATAAAGTTGACTGTCCTTCGACCCTCATCCCTCGGCAATGATGATACGACAACCTATCACTATATCGTATATAGTAGTAGATGATGTTTTAGTATTACATTATGTGAGTTCATCTTGATTCTATTACATTCTTCAGATACTAGGTACTAGATTCAATAAGAACGTATACTACACCATATGTACAGAACATAGATGATTCACACTAAGGTATGCTAGAATGAATTTTGGGTTGTGTTCTGAGCCATCCGTTCTCACACTTAAAACACATATGAATTAGAACTGTGTGTCAATCTTTGTTTTTGTATTTTCGGCGAACCTAGGGATTGGATTCTGTATTTTGTATTTTGGATTCTGTATTTTGGCTCCAGCTCCAGCTCTATTTACATAAATCTACGGTATGACATGGTGATCAGGACATAGTCCCTGCAGCCATTCGACTGGCGAGGCAGAAACTATGTAGCCGTAGATAAAATTGACTGTCCTTCGACCCTCATCCCTCGGCAATGATGATACGACAACCTATCACTATATCTTATATAGTAGTAGATGATGTTTTAGTATTATATTATGTGAGTTCATCTTGATTCTGTTACATTCTTCAGATACTAGATACTAGATTCGATAAGAATGTATACTGCACCATATGTACAGAAGATAGATGATTCACACTAATGTATGCTAGAATAAATTTTTGGTTGTGTTCTGAGCCATCCGTTCTCACACTTAAAACACATATGAATTAGAACTGTGTGTCAATCTTTGTTTTTATATTTTCAGCGAACCTAGGGATTGGATTCTGTATTTTGTATTTTGGATTCTGTATTTTGTATTTTGGATTCTGTATTTTGGCTCCAGCTCCAGCTCCATTTGTATAAATCTATGGTACGACATGGTGATCAGGACATAGTCCCTGCAGCCATTCGACTGGCGAGACAGAAACTATGTAGCCGTAGATAAAGTTGACTGTCCTTCGACCCTCATCCCTCGACAATGATGATACGACAACCTATCACTATATCTTATATAGTAGTAGATGATGTTTTAGTATTACATTATGTGAGTTCATCTTGATTCTGTTACATTCTTCAGATACTAGATACTAGATTCGATAAGAACGTATACTACACCATATGTACAGAACATAGATGATTCACACTAATGTATGCTAGAATGAATTTTGGGTTGTGTTCTGAGCCATACGTTCTCACACTTGGAGAAAAATTGAATTTTCTGTATTTTATCTGACGCACAAATATCGCTCGAGTGAGCCAAAGGCATGCAGCCACTTCCCTCTCTCCATCCCCCCTCTCCCTCTCTCATGCTATCAACGTCACAACTTTTCCAGTGTTGCTCCCTCTAATGATGATGAACGCAAAAATCAAAGACCCGGCTCTCCTTTCTCACTCTTCACAGTTCTTACAACAGGAAGGATCAGTGTTTTCTAGTTCTCTTCCATCCATCCATTCCTCCGTTCTGATCAAGCCTCCACATATGATATCCAGCTCAAGTATAGAGGCGGGGGAGAAGAAGTGGGCAGGAAGAGGAGGGGGAAGCAGCACAGCCGGCGGCAAGACCTGGAGGAATTTCAGTAGGTTTTCTTCAACATCCGTAGGAGAACTATAAGGATATATCTTTTCACAACTTGTCACCTTGTCAAAGACCCTTAATGTGAATATCATGTTACCGCGGTGTCGGAAGACTAACATGTCATAATTTTTTAAGCCATGTGCTTTGACATAATCCTTCCAACTTTTTCCTCCTATGTAGTAATCTTGCACTTCATAAAGAAATGCAAGATTACTACATAGGAGGAAAGAGTTGGGAGGATTATTTCAAAATACAGGGCTTAAAAAATTATGACATGTTAGTCTTCCGACACCGTGGTAACATGGTTGTCACATTAAGAGTCTTTGACAAGGTGACATGTTGTGAAAAGATATATCCTTATAGTTCTCCTACGAATGTTGAAGAAAACCTACTAAAATTTCTCCAGGTCTTGCCGTCGGCTGTGCTGCTTCCCCCTCCTCTTCCTGTCCACTTCTTCTCCCCCGCCTCTACACTTGAGCTGGATATCATATGTGGAGACTTGATCAAAACGAAGGAATGGATGGATGGAAGAGAACTAGAAAATATTGATCCTTCCTGTTGTGAGAACTGTGAAGAGTGAGAAAGGAGAGAGGGGTCTTTGATTTTTGCGTTCATCATCATTAGAGGGAGCAACACTGGAAAAGTTGTGACGTTGATAGCATGAGAGAGGGAGAGGGGGAATGGAGGGAGGAAAGTAGCTGCATGCCTTTGGCTCACTCGAGCGGTATTTGTGCGTCATTTGGTGGCGCTCCTCCAACTCCGGCTCCAGCACCATGTCCAGCTCCAGCTCCAGGCGATCAGTAGTTTTGTTTTTGCATTTTTGGACTGTAATATATTTTTGACTTTGTACGTATTTGGGAATATTTAGTTTTTTCGTTGAGGATACTGAGTTTGTACGTATTTGCGGATATTGATTTGGTTTGTTGAGAATATTATATATTGACATTGTTCGTTGCGGATAGTATTTTTTCTTTATATTTTTTGTATATTCTGGAATGTATTGTGCGTGCCGGTGTTGAGTGTTCCACCAAGGGGGTCGACGAACCCAGGGATTGGATTTTGTATTTTGTATTTTGTATTCTGTATTTTGGCTCAGGCTCCAGCTCCATTTGTATTAATCTACGGTACGATATGGTGATCAGGACATAGTCCCTGCAGCCATTCGACTGGCGAGGCGGAAACTATGTAGCCGTAGATAAAGTTGACTGTCCTCCGACCCTCATCCCTCGACAATAATGATACGACAACCTATCACTATATCTTATATAGTAGTAGATGATGTCTTAGTATTACATTATGTGAGTTCATCTTGATTCTGTTACATTCTTCAGATACTAGATACGATAAGAATGTATACTACACCATATGTACAGAACATAATGATCCACACTAATGTATGCTAGAATGAATTTTGGGTTGTGTTCTGAGCCATCCGTTCTCACACTTAAGTACTGTAAGAGCGCCGGAGAGAGTGAGAGCGCCGGAGGGGAGAGGAGAGAGAGTGAGAGAGTAAAATTACAGAAAATGAATTGGTGGGGGAATATAAATAGAATTTAGCGACGTTCATACTAACGTCGCTGAATTAGTCGCTATTAGCGACGTCATAGCGATGTTTCGCGACATATAGTGCCGATATTTGTAAAAAGTAGTTTTGTTGGTTGGTTAATTGGTAACATGGTGATCGGGACATACAGTTCCTGCAGCCATTCGACTAGCGAGGTAGAAACTATGGTACGACATGGTGATAAGGATATAGTCCCTGCAGCCATTTGACTGGCGAGGCAGAAACTATGTAGCCATAGATAAAGTTGACTGTCCTCCGACCCTCATCCCTCGGCAATGATGATACGACAACCTATCACTATATCTTATATAGTAGTAGATGATATTTTAGTATTACATTATGTGAGTTCATCTTGATTCTGTTACATTCTTCAGATACTAGATACTAGATTCGATAAGAACGTATACTACACCATATGTACAGAACATAGATGATTCACACTAATGTATGCTAGAATGAATTTTAGGTTGTGTTCTGAGCCATCCGTTCTCATACTTAAAACACATATGAATTAGAACTGTGTGTCAATTTTTTGTATTTTTGGCGAACCCAGGGATTAGATTCTGTATTTTGTATTTTGACTTTGTACGTATTTGGAGATATTCAGGTTTTTCGTTGATGATACTGAGTTTGTACGTATTTGCGGATATTGATTTAGTTTGTTGAGGATATTATATATTGACATTGTTCGTTGCGGATAGTATTTTTCTTTATATTTTTTGTACATTCTGGAATGTATTGTGCGTGCCGGTGTTGAGTGTTCCACTGAGAGGGTCGGCGAACCCAGGGATTGGATTCTGTATTTTGTATTTCATATTCTGTATTTTGGCTCAGGCTCCAGCTCCAGCACCATTTGCATTCTGGAACCTATTTTTTTTATATTTTTTTAACTTAGCGACGTATTTAGCGACCTTAACATTAGTCGCTAAATATTAGCGACGTTAAAAAATGTCGCTAAATGCGTCGCTAAATGCTGACGTGGCAACACGTGGCACCATAATCTGATGTCAGCTCGTCGTCGCCAAAACGTCGCAACAGTGTCGCCAAACGGCGACAACAAAATAACGTCGTCGTTTACGTAGCTAATTAGCGTCAACCAATAAACGTCGCAAATAACGTCTCTAATTAGCGACGTTAATAACATCGCCAAATAACGTCGCCCTAGCGACGTTTTGCGACGTTTTCTCGTTTAGCGACATGTTTTTTTTGTCGTTCCTGAAACGTCGCCCTAAACGTCGCTAAATTGATTTAGCGACATTTTTACCGAGGTTAGCGACGTTTTTAACCGTCGCTAATCTGACAAATTTTTGTAGTGAGACCTGCCCTCGGAGCCCCGCCAAATCCCTCTCCCCTCCTGCACCATCAGATCGAGCGGGTCCCACGTGATGATGTGCGATCTAACGGCCAAGGAGCATGAGGCTTCAGCGGGACTTCGAAAACGGGGCTCCCGATTCGCATTGAGATGGGAGAGCTTCCCATGAAGTACCTAGGAGTCCCATTGGTCATCAACTATGCTCGGAGTGAGGACTGCCAGAGACTAATAGAGTATGTACAGTGCAGGGTGGAGGGGTGGCAGGCACACTGCCTCTCTTTTGGGGGTAGACTGGAGCTGGTCCGGTCTGTATTGACAGCGATTACTTCCTTTTGGTTGTAGTCCATTTTGCTTCCAAAGGCTACTATGAGGCAGGTGGAGAAGATATGCGCATATTTCATATGGCGAGGAGAGATACATGCTATAGTGTGGAGACATCTATGTAGACTTAAGAAGGAGGGAGGAGTTGGTCTGTGAAGTCTTGGAACGTTGCATAAAGTAGCGACAATGAAGCTTGGGTGGAAAATACTTAATGGTGAGTCCATATAGGCGGCTTGGATGCGCAGCAGATATCTCAAAAATTATAATTTTAGGGACTATTCGCCAAGCAATAATGACTCTGTAGTTATAAAGCAGATCATGCGTCACAGACGGGACATGAAGCCTCTTGTTTCTCATAGATTCAGGGATGGAATGAATAGTGAATACGAATCTATGGACTGACCCATGGGTGGCACATCGGAGCCTAGAGGAGTGGGTTGGTCCCCCGCAGGGTCACCTTTCTGGGAGGAGAGACAAGGTAAGCAAAATACTTGTCAATGGGGAGTGGAGAATGGAACTAGTACCCCGAGTCAGAGAGGTGGCACATCTGATAAGAGGATGTGTCACTGATAATCAACTACAAATGGATATTTGGGTGTGGGATGTGTCTGACAACGGGGCTTTCCAGTCTAGTCCTGTGTATGATAGTGTCAGAGAGCTACATGAGGATATGAAGCATGCAGATATAATCTGGATGAAGGATGTTTCGCACAAAATACAGCTTTGTATCTACAAGACCTTATTGGGAAAACTACTTACGAAGGACAATATTCACGTTTTGGGGTACAAGTGGACAACATCAGCTGCTCTCTATGTGGGGAAGCTGAGTCCATCGTGCATTTTTTCTTCGGCTGTACGTTTAGTCAGAGTATATGGGACTCACAAGCTGCAACACTGGATCTACAGCATCGGGCCACTCAGGAAGTGCACAAGTTGATTATTATTTGTCGATGAGAGCGAATGAGAGGTGCTAGCTGGTTCCAAGAGGCAAGTATCAGTATTACAGCTGCAGTTTGGCATGTCTGGAGAGAAAGGAACAACCGAGTATTTAAAAGTCTGTGTTCCAGTAGTGCTATGATTATTTATAATATATACAGAGATGTCCAACGGATTAATACAATTAACTTCTTATATATATATATATATATATATATATATATATAAAAGTCACTATGTGCTCGTACAAAGAGAGAAGCGAGGTAAGATGCAATACGACATTGTCTTTTTCCTTCATTTTTGCACCAACGGTGTAAAGTTGGTTCAAAAGTCCGTTGAACATGATCTATTTGTTGTTGTAAATTTTCACCTTCATTCATTCTCATGCCATATAACTACTACTTTAGATAAAACATTATCATGACTGACTTTGCTATATATAGTCTCTCCAGTTCTTTCTAAAGTCCGACTGCAGTTTCTCATTTATGATGTTGAAGAGAACATTGTCGATCAAGCACATCCTGATGGAACTCATAGCCTTTATCTTCATGTCCTCCCACTCGTCATCCTTCATTGTTTATTGTTTCTTGGATTTTTCCAGCAAGACTTTGTAAAAGCATTGTTACACCAAAAGGTCTTTAACACTTCTCTGTCATAACCCGAACCCTTTATCCTTGAACTTCTCCACCTAGAATGGTCAGAGCATTGCCTCAACTCGTCGTCGTTGAGGATCTACAACCGAAGCTTTGATACAAATTATAAATAAAAATGAAAAGTATTTTCCAAGATAGACGTCTGCGATGAATCGATACCCACAAACACCAAGCACGTTGGTCGACTTATGCATAAAAATGAAGATCACAAAGTTCATGACAAAGACAACACTAGAATTAAGTGAAAAAATAATCACTAAAAATAACCGGGAGAGCGAGATCACTAGGGGCGACCCTGGCCCAGGGTAGGCTAGGCGACGACCAGGGCCCAAAGATTATAGGGGCACCAACATGGACATATCTAGAATAAAATAAAGATGTATTATGGGCCACTTTTAACTCAAAAGAGTTGTGGTGTAGTGTTTATCATGTTAGCCTTGTAATACTATAGGTCCTTAGTGTTTGGGTCCAGTCTTAATTCGAGGAGTCTGGATTGCAATCTGGGCATCGGGATGTGTCGTTAGGGGTAGGCATGAGTTCTGTTAAGAACAGACCGAATTCAGTCCGAATTCGATTAGACCGAGTTCAGTCTGAACTCTGTCAATCTCGAACAGAACTTGCTAGCCTCGATCGGGCTGACCAAATTTGATTAGTTTCAATTATGTCGGCAAACAACACTAGTGTGGGCCTCCATATATGCATTCAATGATTGTGTGATCAGATTTGGACGTCCATGATTGGTGCTGAACTATTTTAGGGTTTTCTTAAAATCCTAAATAGGTTTCTCAACCTTTATATATGTGTTGAGGGTAGAGGCACAAGACAAACACAAGACGGGAGATTCAGGGTGCGAGTCCATAGGAGATCTAAGAGAAAGTTCGTACTTTGCTCTTAGGACTCGTCGTTCGAGACAGTCAGAAGAGAAAATATGTTCGGAGAGTCGTCTACTTCGTTTAGGGAGATCACTACGGAGTTTGGTGAGTGATTTCAATTATAATCTCTCTCATTCTTCTTGAGTTCGATGAGGAGGTTGAACATTTGGACAAAGGATTCAAAAAAAATTTCTAATGACTTATTAATCTATCTTATTAGCGAAGTCTTACAGAGGTAAAAGATCAACTGACACTTTTCAGAATTTCCTATTATTCTTAAATTGTTAATAATTTATTGTTTAACCTCTAAATACATAACAATTCTTGTATTACCCTTAAATTTTCAATAATTTATAATTTAATTTCTAAATATTTAATAATTTATTAGACCTTAAGTATTTATAGTTTAGATCCTCAATTTACATTGCCTTGTCTCCTCACATAATGTTGTGGCTTCACCCCTCTCTATATTGGTAATCCATATGAGAGTTCTTATCCTTTTTGTGGCTGATCATCTCTTTAAGTTAATATGTCAAAATTTCACTCTTCATAAAGTGAATACTCACAAATGCCAATGAAAATGGTGACAAGGCTACCTAAGCAAAAATGAAGTTTTTTTTTATGGGCATAGATGCATTAAGAAGTTTTTTAAAGGATGTGCATACAACTTTAAATATCTCACCACTAAAATCTGCTAGAATAGCGACGTCTATTAGCGACGGCGGAAAAAGCAGTCGCTGATAATTGCCTATAGCGACTCCTAGTGCGACACGTCGCTGACCGTCGCTGCGTAGCGGCGTTCAGCGATGTAGTATTTGTTACGTCGCTGACGCGCGACGTTTTGCGATGGACATACTTTTTACGTCGCTGTATTGCGACGTTTTGCGACGTATATTTTATACGTCGCTGACTTATTTCATATAGGGTTCCTAGCCCGATCGAAATCACAAATTTTTCACCCAAATTTTTTCTTCCCGCTCGATCCCCCTCTCCCCTCTCCCCCCGACGAACCCTCCCCTCCGGCGACCCCTCCCTCCGGCGACACCCTCCCCTTCTCCCTCCCGGCGCCCCCGCTCGCCCGCTGACCCCTCCCTTCGGCGACCAGCCTCCCTCCTCCGACGAAGTCTCCTTCCTCGCTGCCTTCCTCCTCCGACGAAGCCACCCTCCTCGCCGCCTCCATCCTCCGACGAAGCCACCCTCCTCAGGTAAACCCTAACCCTAGCCCTATATCTAGACACAGACACGGACACGATAACCCTAACCCTAGCTGGGGTGGTCTTGCTGTCGAGGGGGGAAGAGAGGGGTGGGGGTGGGTGCAGGGGGTGGGGGGGTCTTACTGTCGAGGGGTGGGGGTACCCGGGGGTGGGGGGGTCTTGCTGTCGATGGGAGCAGGGTTGGGGTTGGTGCAGGGGTAGGGGGAGGGAGGGCAGGGGAGGGGGGTCTTACTGTCTAGAGGGCAGGGGAGGGGGGGTCTTGCTGTCGAGGTGGGTAGGGGGGAGGGGGGCAGGGGTGGGTGGATGCAGGGGTAGGAGGGAGGGGGCAGGGGTAGGTGGGTGCAGGAAGGGCAGGGGAGGGGGGGTCTTGCTGTCTAGGGGGGCAGGGGAGGGGGGGCCTTACTGTCGAGGGGGGTAGGAGGGAGGGGGCAGGGGTGGGTGGGTGCAGGGGTAGGGGGAGGAGGGCAGGGGTAGGTGGTTGCAGGGGTAGGGGGAGGGGGGCAGGGAACAGGACCCTAACCCTATTTCGGACACGACTCTGTGACACAGGACACAGGACACACACACAATACATACATATATACCTATATATATATATATTTTTTTTTTTTAAAAAAACCAAAGCCGGTGGACGACTCCACCCGACCTTGGCCCGGAGGCCGTGGCCACCACCACCCAGCCACCTCCGTGGGAGGGAGGGCTCGAACCCGGCCCTCACCCCCGGTGCACGGTGGTGTTACCAGTACACCACGACTCGATGTGCACATATATACCTATATATATAAATACACATATCTACATATATACATGTATATATATACTCACACACTTACATACACACACAAATACATATATGAATATATATATATACAATGTATATACACACAAATACACATATATATACAATCAAAAATCTATTTGAAATTCATTTTAAGAATTTGAAATGTTGACGATATATACCCAAGGTTCACAATATCGGTATCGGAATCGGTATCGGACTATTCCTATGAGTATTGGTATCGGCGATATCGGTAGTATCGGCGGTATCGTATCGGAGTATCGAACTTTGGTATCGGAAAACAAATAATTATTAATAAATTATTTACATTTAAAAACATATATTTTATACATTTAGGCATAATTTTAAGTATTTCAGCGTTATTTCTTAGTAGTTTTGAAATTATATGAAATAGTAGTCACCCTTACCGATTGGTTTTGCCGAATTGACCGGAACAAAGACCCCCAATATCGGTATCGGTCAATATTTGGTATCGGTCGGTATCGGATCGGAACATGCCAAACCGTATCGGTATCGGCCGTATCGGATCGGTATCGGCCGATACTTTAAACCATGTATATACCATGGTTTTGCCTTTTAGTTGCAGGAATATGAGAGTTATTAGATGTTAAAGTAGGATATTAATTTATTAGTTATGATAGAGAGTTTGAGATAGATAGTTCATGTGAATGTTAGGTAGTAGTGTACAGTTCATGATTAGCATTGTTTAGATATTAGTTTCAGTTAAAGGATTAGTTTAGATTAGGATATTAGTTTATGTAAGAAGGAACTGCCTGCAACTGCATCGTAGCTGCAGGAATATGAGAGTTATTAGATGTTAAAGTATGATATTAATTTATTAGTTAGGATAGAGATTTATTAGTTATTTTTATAAACCATGATATGTTAAATGCCTGCAGCTGCATCGTAGCTCAGGGATATGACTGAGAGGGTGACATGGTTGTCACATTAAGGGTCTTTAAGGAGGTGACATGTTGTGAACAGATATATCCTTATAGTTCTCCTACGTAATGTTAAAGAAAATCCATAGGAGAACTATATATAAGGATATATCTTTTTGCAACATGTCATCTTGTCAAAGATCCTTAATGTACCAACCATGTTACCGCGATATTGGTATTGGGATACCAATAGCGATAAGGTAAAGGGTACCAATAGCGATAAGGTAAAGGGTACCAACTTAAGGTATTGGTATTGGGATACCAATAGCGATAAGGTAAAGGGTACCTTGGTAGGTAATGACTAGAAATAAGATATTTGACTTAGATTTGACCTTGTTTGACCAAGGTTGACTATTTTGACTGAAAGTCAAAGTAGAGTCAACATCTGACCTAGATTGGACTAAGAGTTGACAAAGTCAACTGTAGGTCAACCCTTGACCTACTTTGACCTTGTTTGACTTTGTTTGACTTAGCTTGACCTTGTTTGACTTTGTTTGACTTAGTACAACCTAGTTTGACCTAGATTGCATATCATTGTTATTAGTAACTGTCCGCTACTAATGTGTGTCCCATAATAAGACATAATATACGAATTTGTGCCTATTGGATAATGTGTGTCCATCTTTGCAGAATTATTTCCAAATGGATATGAATTACTACTTGCGGAATCGTTCATGGATGTACAATCGTCGTCCTGATGATATGTGTGGTGTGCGGGATGAATACATAGCGGGAGTAGAGCAGTTCCTGCAGTTTGCTAAGGCGTTCCCTCAGTACATGGATGGCACCAAAATTAAGTGTTCGTGTGTGAAATATCATAACGTAAAATATTATCCAGAAGTGGAAGTGACATATCATTTGTACTCGAGGGGTTTTACGCCTAATTACTATCAGTGGACCGCACACGGAGAACTTGTGTCTTTAGCAACAGAGCCGGAGTCTTATGTTGAGCCGTAGATGCATGCGGGGCCTAATTTTTTTTCAGATAATCATGTATACGATGACGGGTGCGTGAACATGGTTTTCGATGCTGCGGGGCCTAGTTTCGTTCATGATGCACCTGAGGAGGCACCGAATGCCGATGCTGCACAGTTCATGGAGTTGCTGGAGAATGCAAGGACTCCATTGTATCCTGGTTGTGAGGATCATTTACCGTTGGAGGTGGTTACAAGACTGTTGAGCATTAAGTCAGATTTTAACATGTCGCAAGAATGCTACAACCGAGTGTTGGAGTTGATTATAGAGATCTTGCCGGCGGGTGCTAAGTTGCCTAAAGACTTCTACCGGTCTAAGAGGATGGTGAGATCGCTCTGGATGGGATACGAAAAAATCGATTCTTGTCACAATGGGTGTATGCTGTACTACAAAGACAACAAGGACGCAGATGTGTGCAGATTTTATGGTGCTGATCGCTATAAGACAACTAGTACAGGAAGGTCTACCGGTACAAGAAGACCGACCGATTCAATGCACTACTTGCCTTTAACGCTGCGGTTACAAAGATTATTTATGGTGAAAGAGACAGCCGAAATTATGAGTTGGCACATGCGAGAACAGATTGAAGGAGTGTTGGATCACCCATCCGATGGAGAAGCGTGGAAGCACTTTGATCGAGTGTATCCTGATTTTGCTTCAGATCCGCGTAATATCAGGTTGGGGCTATCTTCTGACGGTTTTACTCTTTTTGGTCTTTCGGGATCCCAGTATTCGTGCTGACCTGTGATTGTCACTCCGTATAACCTACCGCCTTGGATGTGCATGAAGACTCAGTACATGTTTCTAACCGTTATAATTCCTGGTTCGAACAATCCCAAGAGGAACATTGATGTGTACTTACAGCTTTTGATAGATGAGTTGAATTAGTTATATAAAGTAGGCGCTAACACGTACGATGTTTCCAGGAAGCAAAATTTTCAGATGAAGGTAACCCTTATGTGGACCATCAACGACTTTTCGGCCTATGGAATGTTATCTGGATAGAGCACTCATGGCCGTCTCTCATGTCCATATTGCATGGACCATAGTAAGGCTTTTCGCTTGAAACACGGAGGAAAACCGTGCTTCTTTGATTGTCATCGGCAATTTCTGCCAAAAGATCATCCATTCAGAAGGAACAGGAATGCATTCCGTGCCGACGTTGTAGAGAAGGATGATCCACCGCTAAGGTGGTACGGAGCCACGATATGGGAGGAGGTTAGAGATTTTCCAAGTGCTATCGAAGATCCTATAGCTGGGTACAAGTGCGATGGATTTGGTAGAGATCATAACTGGACAAAGAGGAGCATATTCTGGGATCTGCCATACTAGAGTACCAATCTGATCAGACATAATCTTGATGTCATGCATATTGAGAAGAATATGTTTGATAACATAATTAATACTGTGATGGACGTAAAGGGAAAAACGAAAGACAATCCCAAGTACCAGGAGCGGTCTGACAAGGCCAAGGTGGCGCGGTCGAGCGCCGGTAAGTGGTGTGGTGGCTCCATTCCGATGACAGAGCATTTTTGTCGTCTGGTACGTTTCCTATGACGGACATTAATTTATATATAGTTCGATAGAATGTTTAATACTAATAATAGATAATATATTTTAACAGGTAAAAAAGGGTGAGGACCCGAACATGGTGACCGTCTTCCTGGTCACCCATCGGAGGGCTGGAGAGTTCATTGACGAGAGGGCGACGCAGGTATATGTACGTTCTATTCTTTATATTAATTTACTATAATTTAGAAAACAGGAAAATAGATATCAATATAGACTTTAGCAAATACTTACACGTTAGCAAACATGTTCTAGGCCGAGTTTGTTCGGCTACAGGAGGAGGCGGCTGCTGCTGCCAGTGCGCCAGCAGAGGGAGGGACTGGTACTTCCTCCCAGCCGCCTACAGCTCCATCGCCGGACGACCTCTGGATGACCGCCGTTGGCGGTCTTCAGAAGGGTACGTACTACGGTACGGGATCTTATGGCGCATATTTGGCTTCGGAGTCATCCCGGGCCCCCTCTGTCAGTGCGCAGTCTCCAGCTTCGCAGGCGTCATCACGAGCTCAGGATATTCGTCGTCAGATCGAGGAGCTGCGTCGCGAGTTGCAGCAGCAGATTTCTGATGCGGTCGAGCGACGATCCGACCCTCCGATCGTCACCGGACGATTTGATGCGGTCGAGCGCAGTATACAGGAGCTGATGAGTCTGCAGCAGGCTACAGCTGCCAACTTGCACACGCTCACCGACAGAGCGTAGACAGGTCGAGCTGGAGGGATCGCAGAGGAGCATGTCTGCCTCACTCACTCAGGTATCGACTTCGCTTGAGACGAGTACTGAGAGGGTGGTGAGTACCCTTGCTATTTATGGTGAGCGACTGCGAGAGCTGGAGCAGATACGTCCTTCCGGTCCATCGACGGCGCCGACTCCAGACATTGCACTGCCTCCTACTGTCCCTACGGTGCAGCTCACACAGGAGCAGTATGAGTACATGCTATCCCAGATGCACGGCAGGGGTCCTCAGTGATCCAGTAGATTTTTTTATCATCTTTGTATTTATTGGCCCTATGGGCCCATTCACCGTTCTGTACACTGATTTTGAATATTATTTGACTCTGTTGGACATGTATGTTTGTTGGACATGTATGTTGGTGATATTTAATTTGTTGGTATTTTTATTGAGTACATGTATGATATTTAGTTGTAGACTGTTATGATGGGAGACTGTTATTCATCTATTAGTTATAGACTGTTATGATGGAAGACTGTTAATTGTGATGATATCTGCGACGGGGATGATAAATATACCTACGCTGGGTTATAAGCGATGATCTGATATACAAAGGAGGTGCTGCCCAAATTTTAAAAGAATATAATGTGTATTTTTATGATGATGTGTGTCTGTGTTTACAGTGAATATGAAATGCAGTGTTTGGAACCATCGACAGTTTCGATTACTGTTGTATGTTCTATCTTGGATAGAAAGAGCAACAGTTCAGGGTGTACTTCTGAGAGCTTCATTTTTACGTCCTTCACTTTTTCGGGACGTCGTAAAGGATCCCGAGAAGGTGAAGGACATGAAGAGGAAGCTCTGAGAAGGGCACCCTGAACTGTTGCTCTTTCTATCCAAGATAAAACATAGAACAGTAAGCGAAACTGTCGATGGTTCGAATACTGCACCTCACACAGACTGTAAACACAGACACACAGCATAACTAAAATACAAATTATTTTATTTTTAATTTTTTTCATAACATCTACGACGTTCTACGACGTTTTACGATGTCCTGTACACGTAGCTATACGTCGCCAAATAGTGACGTAACGTCGCTATCCGTCGCTATACTGCTGACGTGTATATGACAACCTGAGAGCCGACGTCGCTAGAGTTGTCGCTAGGTGTCGCTAAAATACAGACGTGGCTGCCATGCCATGTCATCATATGTAAAGTTGACGGCGTCGCTAAGTGGTCGCCCTACGTCGCTATACTGGCGACGTATGATGACGTCGCTATCTGTCGCTAATATTGCGACGTCTAGCGACACTAAACGTGACGTCGCAACTAGCGACGAATTGTGACAAAATTGTAATCTGTGACAAGCTTATAAGCGACATCCATTTTTCGTCGCTAAATACGTCGCTAATAGACATTAGCGACGGATTTTCCTTTTTTAGCGACGTTCTCTAACGTCGCTAAAAGGGGTTATTTTAGTAGTGTCTGTGCATGCAAAAAACTCTTTGACATTATTATCTCACTTTTTTGGTGTCATGTTGACACAAAACTAATTGGATCAGTCGACTAAAATATAGGACCCAAACTATGAAGAGTTGTGACTCGTTAGTAATTTAAATTTCATAGAAGGGGAGAAATATAAGGTATTTACAACAAATAGAAGCAATTTGAGAAATTTATAGAAAGAGGGATCAAACGTTATTAGAATTGGCGTTGTAGGATGGGATGCCAACTCCAATGACGTCCATGTGTGTGTAATTTTTTTGGACTTTCTTTACATTTGAACCCCCCCCCCCCCCTCTCCCCTTTTTTAAAAAATTATTGCGTTCGTCCCTATTCGCAGGAGAGATCTGAAGAAGAGAGGAATATATATATATATATATATATATATATATATATATATATATATATATATACAGGGTCTTCATGGAGATCAAGGCGGGCTCAGTGCTACCGAATATGCTTGAGTATCAGGTACCGTCTGGGGAGGTTCTGACACAGGCGGTGGAGTATGACTGGGTTTTCCCTATGTGTTCTCACTGTGAGTGCTTTGCGCATACTACCAGTGCGTGCAAATACAAGGGGAAGGAGAATGCCAGGCCACAGACGACTCGGACGGAGGCACCTGGGAAGGAGACGACCTCCAGTCACATGCCGGGGGAGACGGAGCCAGTCAGACATAGGGAGGAGGACACAGGGATGGAGGTTGATAGGAGGCTGGAGTCAGGATCACCGCAGAGAGAGGAGAGCACGCAGGGTGCACTGGTCCCGTTCATGCCACAGAGGACCATCGTGACCAGGGGTATGAGCGCGGCTGGTGGTTGTCAGATGGTGACGGAGGCCTCCCCGGCGATTGTCACCCCCAGTTTTCAGAAACAGGGGTATTTTTGTCATTTTATATTTTTGAATATTTTTGAAATTTATTTTATTATTTATGATATTATTTTGGGGTTGAAATTTATTTTATTATTTATGATATTGTTTTGGGGTTATTTGAGTCGGGTTCGAATTTCAACTCAATCTGACTTGAAACGAGGACCCGGGGGGTAGTTTGACTCTAGTGGGACCCACACACTAGTTAGGCATGGCCCATATGATATTAATTTTAGTCAACATGATATTAATTTTAGTGAGTAGTTAGACTAATTATTTATGGATAGGTTTAGTTTAATTAGAGACTTAAAACTAGACTAAATTGACCTCAACCTTTAACCCATTCCTAATTTAAATCAAATAGATTAGTGGAGGGCATTTTGGACATTCAAATAGGGGACACCTCACCCTTTTTGGGCAGCCATCTATGGGGGGATAAAGAGTGAGTCACCCCTTCATTCATTTGTTTTCATCCACTTTCTCTCTCTTGTTCTTCCCCAAATTAATTTAGAGATGAACCTCCATTGATTTCATCTCCAAATCAACCCCTTCTTCCACCAAATCTTCTTCATTTCTTCTCTACTCCATGGTTAGAGGGTGTTAGCCAAGTTTGGGAGGATTCAGAGCTCGTTCATGTCCTTTTAGAATTTCTACGTGTCGGTGTCGTGTCGGAAGGATTTCCTTTGAATCTCTCTCCCGGAAGGTATAATCTCTCCTCTAATCCATCCCTACATGCATATAGAAATATTTTGAACCCATAGGAATGATCCCCATGGTTGTATCTCCATTTGTGTCTATTTCATGTCCATTTGGAGGTCATAGGAGTGTCCTTTGTGTTGTGGTTGTGTCCATGTAGGAAAACCCCAAATTTGGACACACTATGTGTTGTTGTTATGTATGAATGAATTATTACATGTTTAATCTCATATTTTTGTATTGGAGATATGTTCTATAGTGTCTCATATATATATATTAGTGTAGAGAGTGAGTTCTTGATATATTATGTTATATACTTGTGTTTCTTTTGTCTCAAACTACCTAAAATCGTCATAATATTTATCCACGTTTTTAGTAGCAATAGCAACTTAGAAATATCATAACTTTTAGCTTAAAACTCTGATTTATCTCCTGTTTTTTTTAAAAGAACCGTATCGAAGTTAGCTTTCCAAATATATATTTTAATAAGCCAAATTCTTTCTGAAACTTTTTGTAAAATTATTTGAGTGTTAGCTGTACGAAAGACGAACGCGTTTCGGTGTTTTTTGCGATTTTGGGAGCTTTCGGACACAAAAATGCGATCCGTTTAAAGTTTCGGAAAGCTAACACAAAGATCTATAACATACTTTAATCCTAGAATTTAATAAATGTTTAATTTATACAGTAATGATTTTAAGTAGAAGATTACTATACGACATATGCATTTTGTGTATCCTTGTATGTACAAAATATGTATGTATGCATGTGTATATATATATATATATATATATATATATATATATATATATATATATATATATATATATATATATATATATATATATATATATATATATATGTGTGTGTGTGTGTGTGTGTGTGTGTGTGTGTTAAGAGAATGTAATATAATATAGAGTATGCAAAAATGATATAATGTATGAAAGTATATAATGTATTCAAATATGTATGTATAGGTGTATGAATGAATGCAATGCATGAATGAATGCATGAAATGCAAGCATGTGGGTAATGCAAGGTATTGAAACATGTATGCAAGTATCCATATGTAAGTAAGTAACGTAATCAAGTATGAATGTATGCTATATATGAATACCAACATGATAGGAATGTATGATGCCATATTAGCACTTAGCACCATGTTCATATGTTAAAACCCCTTTCTACATGTTGACAGTAACCCCAAGCATGAATACACATAAAACCTACTTACTGTTATGAGTAAACCCTTTGATGTATAAATAAACCCTTTTGTTATGATTAACACCCACACACACATGCTAAACCTATGCTTTACATGTTATTTCTTCTATGTGACACAATGAACCCTTGCTAAATGTTATCCTTCTAACATAATACCCTCACACTTGAACACATTGTACTGCTATGTACATATTACCATATCCACATTCATGTATCACTCACTCCTTGTCTTTATGCACCTTGCTTGTAATAAAAATATATATGAATATATATGTAATGTGTGTTTGATAAGTTGTGTAGCTTTGTGATTTTGTGTGAGTGTTAGTCTAGGCTTGGTTAGGCCTAATGAGACTTGTTAGTCTAGGTTTAGACCTAGTACTGCCTAGTTAACCTAATTTGACTAGTACGGTTGACCAGAGTTGACTTTGACCTAGAATGACCTAGAATTATGTAGAATGCATAGTAGAGCTTTATTTTACCATTTTGGACTTGTTGTGACTTGTGCTGTTCTAAATAGGAGCCAGACACCTCTCCTCGGATAGTACATTTTCTTTGGACATTCAGATAGCAGGCGAGTACATTCTCTGATCATTTCATATCATGTTTAGGATTATATTTCCTGTTTTAGACTATCTTACTTGATGCTGACACGTTGGTAACACGGATTGGTACTATATGGATCCCTTCATGAGATGTTATCCCTCTCGGGAGCATCAGATACTTTTGTCATGTGTGTTTCACTTACATCACGTATCATATGCTTCTATCATCATGAATCTTCGGAAATCAGCTAGTGACTCATGTACCCTCATGATCACCGAGCCTTCACGAATCAATTCATGAATCACCCTTTATGGGCAACGTAATATAATCATGAATCTTAACATAACTTGAATGGATCCTTGTGTATTGATTGGGGATGGGGGAGTATAAATGAACATGTGAATAAATCCAAGTAGTGTAATCATGAATCAATTTTCAGTAGTGTAATCATGAATCAGTCCTTAGCCATTCACATGTTTATGCAGTACTCTGAATCACTAGCACTGTCTCTCTTTATATATATCATAGATATTTACTTACAGTCTCTCTTTTACATTATGCTATTTCTTCAGATCCTGTATTTTATTCTCTAGCATGATTACATTTCCTTTCCTGTTATGACTTGTTGAGATGTATTGTGCTCGCTCCTGTCCTGACTGGACCTGTTGATAAATTTTACAGATAGCCTGGAAGTTGCCTGCTAGCCTAGAGGAGACACATTAGAGGTTGTTTAGTTAGCTATTTTCAGTTGTCTGGAGTTGTATTTATTTATGGATTACTGTATTTGAACTTTGAGATGTATTTCTGGATTTGTGTATCTTAGGCACTTAGGCTTCTATCTGCTGTATCTCTTTCGGATTTCATGTTTTACCTATCTTTTATCTTGCTCTACCTTAGTTGTGATTGAGACTGTATCTGCTATGTCACCCCCATTCGGGGAGTATAAACTATTTAGCTATATATTGTTAGATGTTGTGACCAAGGACAGCGTTCTACCGTCGACACTGCGGCATAGGCTGGACGTACCCACTTCTCGTGCCCTTACTCTAGGGTGCGGGTCGTGACACGTTTTAGTGGTGGCCCATACAGGTCGAGTTTGTGTAGTGGTATTCGAACTAGAGTACCACTACAGCCTGCAGTAGGATTAGGATATATTTTTGAAGGTACTCAATCACAGCTAGGATCCCCTGAGAGATTCCTGGGACGACCCTTGAGAATCTTGTTTAACTCCGATTTGAAAAGTCTTTTTTTCTCTTGATTTGATTTATCTTTACTTTCTGTTGTGAATTTGATTTTGATGGATTATTATTGAATTTGAGTTTGTATTTATTGATTTTGATGAAGATTGATGAATTTTGAATCTTGATGTTAGCTATAGCATCCGAGTTTGTAGTTATATGATTTGAAGGATTTTTGTTCATTTTTGAATCTTGATGTTCATTGATAAATTTGATTTTTGGGTATTCATTGTTGATTTAAATTAATTTTTGTCAAGATAAAATTATATGGGCTAGGTCATCTAAGTTTTGGAATATAGTCTTCTATAGTCACATTAGCCAGCATGGTGAGGACATATAGTCTGATTTTGGATATATTTCTCGGGTGTGAAAATTTAAGATTTTTGCAGCCAAGCTAGTGACATCGCAAAAATGTTAAATACCATGATTCTAGAGGTATGTGCCTAAGTCGAGGACTCTGTGATTATCGTAGCCTTGCTTACTAGTATGACGAGGATTTAGAGTACCATGATTGTGGATAGACGCATATGATTATCAGATTGTACCTTAAATATTTTGAACATGTTTTCTCTACTTTTATTTCAGTCATTCAAAAAAAAAGAATTTATTGTTGTTTTGTTTTATTTCGCTTCTCATTGTTTAACTTAGGAGTAGGTTTAGCTGTTTTTATAAACATTTGTGTAACTTCTTGCTATGAGTTTCTTCTTAATACAATGAATCAATGATTTTGCTAGACTTATTTTGGATTTGATATTTTAGCTCTGGGTTTCAAAATGGTTCCTTCTTTTAAATAAATAAACAGAACAGATTTTACTGTTATTTCCTTCTTGCTACCATTCTTGTATTAAATGATAATAATAATAAAACTGTCTTGATTTCACCAATCACCTACTTTACAACCTTTGTAGGAATCTAAATGTTGGTCTTGATATAGAATTTGATTTTTATATTGGGACATGAGAATATATATATAGTGGACACAGACTCTTTGCCTGACACGTATGCATGCTACACTTGATTTCCCACCTGCCTAAATACATATTAATATGTTATTGATGTTTAAATTGTCAAAACCCCAATATTTCTGGTTCTCTACTTTTTCCAATCAATTCAAAAAAATTTGGTTGAGTTTTGTATTTGAATTTATCAAATCTAAGACTGTGTGCATATTAACCCTTAATACTGGATTTTTAAATGTTAGTTCAATTTGTTGTTTTAAATAAAATATTTCGAGCTATATACATTATTTTATGTAGGAATATAATGTTAGGTTTCACATTCTTACATGTTAGGTTGTGATAAACATTGGGTTGGGTTGATGTTGAATTTCTCCAATATCCGAAAACTGAATACATGTTAACATTTTTATATTGATTTCAAATATTTAGTTCAATTTCAGATTTAACATGTAATATTGAACTGTATGCGTAGATAAATGTATGGATAGTATGTTAGAGTTTCATTTATATCATGTTAGGATGTATTGGGAGTATTGAGATTGGTTGTGATGTTTCAAACCCCTAAAATCTGAAACTGCATTATGTTAATATTACACTACTTTAAATGTTAGCTTATTTTCAGATTTTGTATGTAAATGCTGAACTAAAACTGGATTTAACCTTTCAATACTAAGTTATAATCATGTACAAGGACACACACACTCTAACATAGTATACGCTGCCATGTAAACCTAACATTTTCTCTCTATGTTATGTTCATATACCTGTATAGATATATATAGAGTTTATGCATACATGTTATAATGTATATAGATATATAACTAAATCTCTAACTCTTTATATATATGAGTATATGGTTAGCTATGCATGTTATGAGTAAATATGTTGTGTATTGTAGATTGTTTAACCAATATGCCATGAGTAGTGTAACTTGATAGCTATTGTTTCGAAATCCAAATCCTCCTATACTCTTCATGTATATTTCACATACACACATGCCTACTATCTAACCATATGAACATGTCCATATACACCCATACACACACGAACCACATAACCTTACATAATTCTAGCTTTTCCTTCTCTAACACTCTCTATATATATAAATATATTGTGATTGGATTTCCATGCAATTGGCTTTCATTCTTTACCTTTTGATTTTGATTTTCTTGAATAGTACCCCTTATTAGATAAATGGTAGTTAACTTTATTTTATTTTGATAAGTACCAGTTTTCGTGTACAATGATAGACCGTCTTACAGTTTTGATGATTTGTTATTTCTGTATCTTTTCTAGTTTAGCACCATAGATTGCTTGTGTGTTTTGATACCCTATGACCGTTTTGGTTTAGCATGACTAGTATACCTAGATGAGACTTTCACTACCACCATATGCCATGACCCTGTATGTCATCCTTTTAAATCGTATGATTGTTTAAGTTCTGAGACTTTGATTGTGGGGGGTTTGACCTAGAAGGAGTATGAACATTTTAATTTCGAGGACGAAATTTTTCTAAGATTGGTAGACTTGTAACACCCAGTTTTCTAAAATAAAGGTAATTTTGAAATTTTGTAATTTTAATCATTTATTGATTTGACATTTAAATCATGATATGATTTTTGGTAATTTTTAAATTATTTTAAAACTATTTAAAATCATGACTTGTTATTTTGATATTTTGCTAGTGAAACCCTAGAGACTGTTTGACCTAGAGCCTAACCATGTGATTAGGATATTTTAATGTCATTTCTGGCCTAAGAATATTTTGCATTTGACCTCTTTGAATTATTTTGATATTTATTGCGTTGGTGATTGTTGATTTTGACCTTTGATAGGTGTGATTTTGTGATGGTTTTGTGTCCGTAGCGGACACGTATCAGTTTTTATTTACAAATGTTTGATGTGCCTCAAAGAAATTTTTTTTATTGCTGATTTTTTTGAAAAGTATTTGAATGAGATTGTTTTCTGCATGTGCTTCCTGTGATTGCTTTGTTTTAATTTTGAGGACGAAATTTTTTTAAGGTGGATAGATTTGTCACCCCCAATTTTCAGAAACAGGGGTATTTTTATCATTTTACATTTTTGAATATTTTTGAAATTTATTTTATTATTTATGATATTATTTTGGGGTTGAAATTTATTTTATTATTTATGATATTGTTTTGGGGTTATTTGAGTCGGGTTCGAATTTCAACTCAATCCGACTTGAAACGGGGACCCGAAGGGTAGTTTGACTCTAGTGGGACCCACACACTAGTTAGGCATGGCCCACATGATATTAATTTTAGTCCACATGATATTAATTTTAGTTAGTAGTTAGACTAATTATTTATGGATAGGTTTAGTTTAATTAGAGACTTAAAACTAGACTAAATTGACCTCAACCTTTAACCCATTCCTAATTTAAATCAAATAGATTAGTGGAGGGCATTTTGGACATTCAAATAGGGGACACCTCACCCTTTTTGGGCAGCCATCTATGGGGGGGATAAGGAGTGAGTCACTCCTTCATTCATTTGTTTTCATCCACTTTCTCTCTCTTGTTCTTCCCCAAATTAATTTAGAGATGAACCTCCATTGATTTCATCTCCAAATCAATCCCTTCTTCCACCAAATCTTCTTCATTTCTTCTCTACTCCATGGTTAGAGGGTGCTAGCCAAGTTTGGGAGGATTCAGAGCTCGTTCGTGTCCTTTTAGAATCTCTACGTGTCGGTGTCGTGTCGGAAGGATTTTTCTTTGAATCTCTCTCCCGGAAGGTATAATCTCTCCTCTAATCCATCCCTACATGCATATAGAAATATTTTGAACCCATAGGAATGATCCCCATGGTTGTATCTCCATTTGTTTCCATTTTGTGTCCATTTGGAGGTCATAGGAGTGTCCTTTGTGTTGTGGTTGTGTCCATGTGGAAAAATCCCAAATTTGGACACACTATGTGTTGTTGTTATGTATGAATGAATTATTACATGTTTAATCTCATATTTTTGTATTGGAGATATGTTCTATAGTGTCTCATATATATATATATATTAGTGTAGAGAGTGAGTTCTTGATATATTATGTTATATACTTGTGTTTCTTTTGTCTCAAACTACCTAAATTCGTCATAATATTTATCCACGTTTTTAGTAGCAATAACAACTTAGAAATGTTATAACTTTTAGCTTAAAACTCTGATTTATCTTCCGTTTTTTTAAAAGAACCATATCGAAGTTAGCTTTCCAAATATATATTTTAATAAGCCAAATTCGTTCTGAAACTTTCTGTAAAATTATTTGAGTGTCAGCTGTACGAAAGACGAACGCGTTTCGGTATTTTTGCGATTCCGGGAGCTTCCGGACACGAAAATGAGATCCGTTTAAAGTTTCGGAAAGCTAACACAAAGATCTATAACATACTTTAATCCTAGAATTTAATGAATGTTTAATTTGTACAGTATTAATTTTAAGTAGAAGATTACTATACGACATATGCATTTTGTGTATCCTTGTATGTACAAATATGTATGTATGCATGTGTATATATATATATGTGTGTGTGTGTGTGTTAAGAGAATGTAATATAATATAGAGTATGCATAAATGATATAATGTATGAAAGTATATAATGTATTCAAATATGTATGTATAGGTGCATGAATGAATGCAATGCATGAATGGATGGATGAAATGTAAGCATGTGGGTAATGCAAGGTATTGAAACATGTATGCAAGTATCCATATGTAAGTAAGTAACGTAATCAAGTATGAATGTATGCTATATATGAATGCCAACATGATAGGAATGTATGATGCCATATTAGCACTTAGCACCATGTTCATATGTTAAAACCCCCTTCTACATGTTGACAGTAACCCCAAGCATGAATACACATAAAACCTACTTACTGTTATGAGTAAACCCTTTGATGTATAAATAAACCCTTTTGTTATGATTAACACCCACACACACACATGCTAAACCTATGCTTTACATGTTATTTCTTCTATGTGACACAATGAAACCTTGCTAAATGTTATCCTTCTAACATAATACCCTCACACTTGAACACATTGTACTGCTATGTACACATTGCCGTATCCACATTCATGTATCACTCACTCCTTGTCTTTATGCACCTTGCTTGTAATAAAAATATATATGAATATATATATGTAATGTGTGTTTGATAAGTTGTGTAGCTTTGTGATTTTGTGTGAGTGTTAGTCTAGGCTTGGTTAGGCCTAATGAGACTTGTTAGTCTAGGTTTAGACCTAGTACTGCCTAGTTAACCTAATTTGACTAGTACGGTTGACCAGAGTTGACTTTGACCTAGAATGACCTAGAATCATGTAGAATGCATAGTAGAGCTTTATTTTACCATTTTGGACTTGTTGTGACTTGTGCTGTTCTAAATAGGAGCCAGACACCTCTCCTCGGATAGTACATTTTCTTTGGACATTCAGATAGCAGGCGAGTACATTCTCTGATCATTTTATATCATGTTTAGGATTATATTTCCTGTTTTAGACTATCTTACTTGATGCTGACACGTTGGTAACACGGATTGGTACTATATGGATCCCTTCATGAGATGTTATCCCTCTCGGGAGCATCAGATACTTTTGTCATGTGTGTTTCACTTACATCACGTATCATATGCTTCTATCATCATGAATCTTCGGGAATCAGCTAGTGACTCATGTACCCTCATGATCACCGAGCCTTCACGGATCAATTCATGAATCACCCTTTATGGACAACGTAGTATAATCATGAATCTTAACATAACTTGAATGGATCCTTGTGTATTGATTGGGGATGGGGGAGTATAAATGAACATGTGAATAAATCCAAGTAGTGTAATCATGAATCAATTTCCAGTAGTGTAATCATGAATCAGTCCTTAGCCATTCACATGTTTATGCAGTACTCTGAATCACTAGCACTGTCTCTCTTTATATATATCATAGATATTTACTTACAGTCTCTCTTTTATATTATGCTATTTCTTCAGATCCTATATTTTATTCTCTAGCATGATTACATTTTCTTTCCTGCTGTGACTTGTTGAGATGTATTGTGCTCGCTCCTGTCCTGACTGGACCTGTTGATAAATTTTACAGATAGCCTGGAGGTTGCCTGCTAGCCTAGAGGAGACACATTAGAGGTTGTTTAGTTAGCTATTTTCAGTTGTCTGGAGTTGTATTTATTTTATGGATTACTGTATTTGAACTTTGAGATGTATTTCTGGGTTTGTGTATCTTAGGCACTTAGGCTTCTATCTGCTGTATCTCTTTCGGATTTTATGTTTTACCTATCTTTTATCTTGCTCTACCTTAGTTGTGATTAAGACTGTATCTGCTATGTCACCCCCATTCGGGGAGTATAAACTGTTTAGCTTTATATTGTTAGATGTTGTGACCTAGGACAGCGTTCTACCGTCGACACTGCGGCGTAGCCTGGACGTACCCACTTCTCGTACCCTTACTCTAGGGTGCGGATCGTGACAGCGATCATGGTGTACAGCAGCAGGAAAAGGCACGCTCTGGCCACACGGGAGGATATCCCTCAGGCGAGGGATATGGATAACCAGACTGAAGACAATCCTGACTGGGCCCTTACTCTCAGCAGGATCCAGGCCCACCTTGCTCCTTCTTCTATGGTAGATGCAATCATTGATCAGGCGGATGAGACACTTCCCTCGAGTGTTGATCCAGACGAGTGCCAGGGGGACCCATCTTCTCTTTATTAGATGTCGGTCCTAGCATGGAACATTAGGGGAGGGTGTTCAATAGGACGATGGAGGAAGATTGGAGGGGTTCTGAGAAGAGAGACGTGTGACATTGCCATCCTACTGGAGACGAAGATTAGAGGGGCTGCTATGCTCTCACGTAGGACTCCGGCAAACTGGGATCACATTCACAACTTAGATCTTTGTGGTATGGCAAGGATCTGGGTTAGGTGGAACAAAGGAAGTTGGGAGGGGGTGCAGATCCATAAATCAGAACAACTCATCGGTGTTACTTTTGTGAACAAAGGTGGATTTCGATTCATCCTGGGGGCTGTCTATGGGCACAATGACCGGAGACTCCGGGAGGCTTTGTGGGAGGACATTGTGCATCTGGGTCTCATGGCGGACAATCTGTCTCTCCCTCTGCTCATCATGAGGGACTTCAATGCTATGCTGCTTCGCCAAGAGAAGGTGGGAGGTCGTCATGTTTCGGTTTCGATCTTATATAACTTCCAGAGGTGTCTGCTTCTGTCAGGGATGCGGGGGCTGGAGCAAGCTGGACATATCTGGACCTGGCACAACAAGGCTACCCATAACCAGATTGCTTGCCAGTTGGATCGGGTCTTGGATAATAGTGAGTGGTTCAGGTACTTTCCGAACTCGGTGGCAGAAGGTCTGGCGGCGGGTACTAGCGACCATTCTCCTATTCGAGTTGGCTTCGGTGAGAGACCTACTCTGAGGGCGAGGCCATTTCGGTATAACAACAGCTGGTATCTGTCGGCCGGATATGAGGAGGTGTTTACGGAAGAGATGCAGCACTTCCGGGAGGGCACGACTCAGTTCTGCATGGTTCACAAACTTAAGCAGCTAAAGCGGGCTATCAGGGGGTGGATGAAGATGATACCGCGGACTTCTCTGGCAGATAAGGAAGCCGAGCTTCGGGACACTCAGGTGGCCCTCCAAGCTGACATTCTGAACGGGGAGCTGGCGGCCAAGGAGAAGCTCCTGATTGAGGAGGTCAGCATCATGCGCCAGCAGGAGGAGATTAGTGCGGCACAGAGGGCTAAATGTACCTGGCTTAAAGATGGAGACCGCTGTACCAAATTTTTCTACGATGTGATCCGCACCCGTCAGCACCGGAACAGCATCCCCAAACTTCTGAATGCTGAGGGACGTCTTATGGGGGACCCGGCGGAGATCCAGGAGGAGGCTGTCAGATTCTACATGGCCCTTTATCAGCAGACAGACTACTCTAGCACGTTTCCTGCACTTGTCACGAAGAGACTGGTGTCCCGACATGGGAACAGTCTACTTCTGGCACCTGTGAGGATGGAGGAGGTAGAGGATATTGTTATGAAGGCCAATCCCAACAAAGCTCCCGGGCCTGATGGCTTCTCTTCAGGGTTCTTTAAGCGACACTGGGGTGTGCTTAAGACCCATGTCCTGGCGGCGGTTCAGGAGTTCTTTGTGGAGGACAGGCTTCTGAAGAAGATGAACCACACTTTCTTGACGCTGGTTCCTAAAAAGGAGGGAGTGACCTCACTTGCGGATTTTCGGCCCATTGCTTGCTGTAATTTTCTTTACAAGATTATCACTCATCTTATGTGCAGGCGTATGGAGACGATTATGTAGGGATTACTGTCCCAGAATCAAGCAGCGTTCATCAAGGGCCGGTCGATAGCGGAGCACAGCCTGCTAGCTCATGAGATGGTGAGGGAGTTCAGCAAACCTGGGGGGATGAAGGCTTGTGTGAAGCTTGATCTCCGGAAAGCTTATGATACGGTCAACAGGGACTTCCTGTGTCACTTGATGCTTGCCATGAGATTCGACGAGAGGTGGGTTGCGAGGGTGAGGGAGTACATTTGCTCCCCTACTTTCTCAGTCCTCATACAGGGCACGCCGCATGGCTACTTCAGTAGCAACAGGGGGTTGAGGTAGGGTGACCCCCTCTCCCCGTATCTATTTACCTTGGTGATGGAGTACTTTACCTGCATGATGGATACGGCAGTGCATAGCAAGAGGATCGTTCCCCTTTTTCTATTGGTGAGTCCGGTTGTATCCCACTTGATCTATGCTGACGACTTATTGGTGCTTCTCCAGCCTTCCATGCGGAGAATGAGAGCGCTCTCTGACATTATGGAGGAGTTCGGACGGCTATCTGGGCTCCAGTTAAACATGGAGAAGAGCAGAGTCTACTTTAGCTCCCAGTGCACACAGCAGGAGGAGAGAGCCTTCGCCTTAGGTGTGGACAGAGGCGAGCTCCCAGTGAAATACCTGGGGGTCCCGCTGACGGTCAACTATACCAGAGAGCAGGATTGTCACAGCTTGGTGGACTTTGCTCAGAGGAGGGTGGAAGGCTGGCAAGCTGCGGGTCTATCTTTTGGAGGCCGAATAGAGTTGGTGCGTTCGGTTATTACAGGCATCACGATGTTCTGGTTCCAGTCTATCCAGATCCCCACGACTACTATTCGTAAAGTGGAGGCCATTTGTGCTGACTTCATCTGGAGGGGAGGGATGCATGCGATATCCTGGGACCAGTTATGTCGGCCACGGGAGGAAGGAGGAGTGGGGTTGAGGCCTCTCCATACGGTCAGGAAGGCAGCTTGTGTGAAGATGGCCTGGAGATTCATCAAGGGGGGTCGCTCTGGGCAGAATGGATGGCGAACAGATACCTGAGGAGGACCAACTTCTGGGCTTGCAGGATAGACAACAATTTCTCGGTCACGTTCAAGGCCATCCTTAGGTGTAGACCGGTGCTTCAGACCGCTATCTGCAGGCACATGAAGGAGGGGACGACTACCGACCTCTGGCTGGACCCTTGGTTGGGTTCCAGATCCTTGCTCGAGCTTCTGGGAGGGCAGCTGGACAGAGAAGCGGGCAGGGGGCTCACATATAGTCGGATCATCAGAGATGGAGTTTGAAGGCCAGAGGGATATACTTATACTGCTCAGCTAGCCGAGGAGATTCGTCTTATTACTGTCGACGCTAGCCAGACGGAGGATACATGGAGCTGGGCCGGCCCAGGTACGGGGGGCGGGTCAGGTCTATTCTGCTTTCGTAGTTGCTACGATTTGGTTAGGACCCACCACGACCAGGCTGAGGAGGTAGACTTCATTTGGGGCAAGGGTGTTGCACGAAAAATGCAACTATGTGCATATCGTCTTCTCCGGGGTAGACTGATGACGAGAGACAGACTCCTCCGGTTCGGGATGCAGATCCCGGATGCCAAATGTGTGCTATGTAATGAGGAAGATGAATCTATGGGACATCTCTTCTTTGTTTGCCCGGTGACCTGGCACATTTAGACTGAGCAGTGTGCACAGCTGAGAGGAGGAGTTGGGGTGGATCGAGACATCTGGAGCATTCTCAGCTGGATCCGAGATCACAGAGGTCGGGATCCGGGGTGGGCTAGAAGAGCCAGAGTTCGTCTTGCTGCGTCTGTTTGGCATATCTGGAAGGAGCGGAACAGACGTATCTTTGAGGGCTTGACTACCCCCTATTGGAATTCTACATAATATAGAATTCGATGTATCTGTAATGGCCCCATAATATTATTATTTGGGGCATGGAGAGTTGTGATGTTGTACTTTAATACCTTTTCCGCTATATGCGAAGAATAAATTCACCCTTATTCCAAATATATATATATATATATATATATATGGAAAAAGGGTAAATTTTATTCCAAAGGAAAAGTCATAATCTTACAACATACATTCAGAGTGGGACTCCCACTCATCAGTTCCCCATAACATTTACATCAAACTCGATGTTATGGAGAATGCCTACCAGAGGGGTGACCAGCCCCTTAAATATTCGACGGTTTCGTTCCCGCCATACATGTCAAACTGAAGCCGCCAGTCTAACTCTGGCGGTCCGGAACCAGTCCTGCCCTCGACCCCTGCTATCCCGGAGCACCGTGATGATGTCCCCAATTCCTTTCCCAGTGACGTACACTCCCAACACTCGCCTCTACTCCGACCAGACCTGCCATGCCAGTGTGCACTCGAAGAAAATATGCTTTATAGATTCAGGCTCCAAACAACAAAGCACACACTTGGAATCCGGAACCGGTACTCCAAACGAACTCAGACGATCCCTAGTCAAAAGACGGCCCAGTAGAAGCTTGTAGACACACAGCTGCATCTTTCTGGCCAGACCCTTGCACCAAACGAACTCGTAGTCAGAACTCAGAGGAAAAGTGCGCCGGATGAGGTTGTAGCAGCTTCGGAATTGGAACTCCCCAGTTCCCGGATAGCTCCAGACGGCTCCCAAATCCACCGGTCAGCAGGCAAAGCCGGATCAATGACTGTAGAAGTAATGATCCCACCCAGCTCCTCAGTAAACCGATAAGAATCCGGCCTCCACTCCCCATTGCGTATGATGCGACTACACGTCAGACCACGCATGTCCTCCTGATGAGTCGGGGCACCCCTGATGTCCAAAAGCGAACGCCGATCTATCCAAGGATTCCGCCAGAGGTCCGTTCCAGACCCGTCCTTCATGACCTTCCGGACAACAGACTTGAGCACCCCCCTGTGTCTCAGGACAATCTTGAACGTGACTGAGTGATTGTTGTCAGTAGTACACATCCAAAAGTTGTCCTGCTTCACGTATCTGTTGTGCATCCAGTCCGCCCAAAGAGACCCCCCGCTGATGAATCTCCAGGCCAGCTTAAGCGCGGAAGCCTCCATAATCTCCAGCAACGGTCTGAGTCCCACTCCACCCTCCTTCCTGGGGCGACAGAGCTGCTCCCAGGAGATCGCATGCATACCCCCCTCCAAATGAAATCAGCACAAAGCCGCTCCACTTTTCGAATAGTGGCCACAGGGAGGAGGATGGACTGCAGCCAGAAGTGTGCCACAGCCGAAATCACATTATATATATATATATATATATATATATATATATATATATATATATATATATATATATATATATATATATATATATATAATGTGATTTTTTTTTTGCTTTCTTTACATTTGAGGTTAACTCTCCGCCCCCCCCCCCAACACCCGGTCTGGTTGTTGGGGGGGGGGGGGGTGGGGGGGGGGTGGAGAGGAGGAGGAGATTTGAAGAAGAGAGGAAAACGGTGTAGACTGGTGGTGGCGGGCTTAGAAATTAGAATTATGACTTCTATGGTGGTGATAGTGGAGAGAAAGGGGATGGTGAGGGAAAGAAAATAGGGAGAGGAAGATCGACAATGCCAATCCTTTTGTTATCTGGAATAACTTGGTCCAAACCAAAAAATCACATTTTTTTTATTAGGGCAAAAAAGTTAACGGCTAACTAGGAAGTCATCAACTTGCAACTCCATAATAGTTGAGGGTATTAACTGGTATGATATGAAAGTATACGGTATCAAATAAAAAAACTTGAATAGTTGAGGATATTTAGTTGCAAAATTGTCTAAGAAATTTACAATATATTTGATTCACCAATGGACACTTGAAGATGGATGTCACATGTCCAACTAATAATTAATCATGTGTCCATGACATCCATCCTTGAGCAAAGCCACATCGTGGGTCATAAAACATCTTCCATCAAGAAAATGAACACATTTTAGCATATACATACATGTATCACATAGATCAATAGCAATAAGCAACAAATTACAGCTTGTGCAACAAAAACCTAAACTTCATAAGTTCTATATAGACAGGACTAGCACTATAAAAGTTCTACATAAGCTTCTTCCATACAGAAACTGCAAATACATAAAAACTAAATTAAAAAAATTTAGTTACTACTTAACTTTAGTTCCTTACATGGTTCCTCCAAATCTGTTCCAATATTTTTAACTTTCATACCTGTTAATCAAATGCATAAACTTTCCACCAAACAAATCCCAAAGGCATCTGATGATCATACAACGCTAAGAAATACATAAAAACTAGAATTTAACTCCAAACTTCGATAGAATTAACGACAAATCTACGAGAGCTCCATCAGAAATTGCATAAAAACTAGACTAGGACCGAGCCTTTTTACCCTATTTTGGCAAGGCCGGCATACAAATTGAAAGAAAGTGATTGTAACATATGATACATCTTACAGTCGAAGAACAATGATGCATTGTGCTTCAGGGAGACGCACGCTTGCAAGGTGCAGTGCACCTGGGTAGACACCGACGAAGAGCATGCCGTTGAATGGGTTTATACGATGAAAAGAACGCCGGGTCCTCCTCAAAAGACTCTTTGTAACTTTCAAGTATCGAGACAATCTCCTGAAACGGTGGTCTTTTATCAGGGTTGGTCGCCCAGCATCGAGAGATAAGATGGGTAAATGCAGGAGGGCAAGATGCTGGAAGAGGTGGTCTTGCGTTCTGCAATAACAAATGGAATGCAAGGTTAAATATAAACTTCAAATTGTGAACAACATGCAACAAACAGAAGTACAAATGAGAAAACTTCTGCTCAACTTAATTCATATAATTTGACCGAAGAGGAACAATCGATGGTCTGAGCTGATTGCTCAGATGATAATTTTAAGCCCCCATATAAATCTAAATGCCAAGATATTTTGGAGAAGCAACATCCATTAAACGACCGCATGAAACTTTCATCTTACAAGAGAACTTAATTTCATGATGTCATTTTTACATATATCATCCAACCTCACTATCGTGATCATCATCTCCAAATTTTCTCCCATTAGAAAGTGGTTGAGAGCACAGGAAAGCTTCAAAGCGGTTGTCAACCTGACATCAACTGTCCGTGCTGATGCCAATTTCAAACCACAGACGTAAAAGTAATACTTTCAGCTGAATGCCTTAACTAGGTTATAAATTGGATAAAGTAAAATAAGAACTCCAACACATGCAATCAAATCATACCTTCTGAGCAACAGCAAAGGCAGCTTGTTCAGGGTTCATATCATGAAATGGAATCAATGCTGTTAGAAGTTCCCAAAGGACGACACCGTAGCTATACACATCAACCTTCCGCGTGTGATGTTTTTCCTTGATCATTTCTGGTGCCATCCACCGGTAAGTACTTGTAAAACCCTTCCCACTGCCACATTGAGATTCTAAGCATGAAATTCCAAAATCTGCAACCTTCACTGACATATCTTCTCCCAGCAGAATATTTTCTGACTTCAGATCCCTGTGAAGTATTCCCATAGAATGAAGATAATTCATCCCATAAGCAATATCAAGCGCCAGTCTCAAAACAATCTTAAGAGGAAGTGAGTAAGGTTCTTGATTGTGGAGATATTTTCTCAGGGAACCCCCTGCCATGTACTCTGTGATGATGCAGAAAACTGGGGGTTTCTTGCAAGCTGCAACAAACTAGAGAACAAACCAAAATGCATGCACATGAGTTCAAATATAGATATACGACCCTAAGAACAGCTCAGTGATTATGGAAACAGGTACAATAGACTATGAACTGATTTAGAAACTGCTAAAGAAGAAGAAGAAGAAGAAAACTATTACATAAAGAATTGATAGTTTTTGCTTGTAAGTTAATGGAGGCATCAGAACATCAACTCTCGATTATGTATTATAAATAGGATGTTACATATGAGAACCCTTCTTCTCAACCTGTCATCAACCTTCCTAGATAGTGTCGAACTCAGAGTTGACACAATATAAGTTGGGTGGGAGCCAGACATGACACCTGAAAGACCTAAGGAACACATGTACATTATTGGTCATTTTGGAGATACCATTCAAGAGGTCGTTGAGTTAGGAAAATATTTCAATCAAGGAGGGAAGAAGAAAAAAAATATAGAAATGCTTTCATCTGTTAAACACATTATCAGGGAAAGGACCAACAGAACAGCAAACTAATTGGAACATTGGTAACTCAAACTCACCGGATTTGCTATTTACAGTGATCAACTTGATAGTGAAAGACCATGAATGCCAATAGTGTCTCAAATTTCCGCAACAACAGTTAACAAATCTCTCCTATAAGTGCAATTACATAGGGAATGTCCTCATTAAGTCCTCCATAGTAATGAAGAAACATATGTAATTTGTTAGTGATATTGAGTACTTCCGTTAGAGTAGTCTGAAATATACTGTAAAAAAAAGACTTAAAATCCTCCAATTCAATAGATAGAATGCACAAGTTGGAAAAAAAGGACTCCAGTTGTTGAGGGGATACTCCTCAAATCTATTTCCTTTAATTTTCTTCCCACTAACTTCTCGAAAACGAAGTATTAAATGTAAGAGTCAGTAGATTTCTGCAATAGGAACATCATCTAACTGATGGATTCAGACATTGGATTCCACTGTTAAGTGGCAACTTCATCCTTGCAGGTAGAGATTCCTCGAACAAGTTGTCTACATATGAAGCCTCTCTTCCTATTCCCTTTTACCTCATCTCCCTTCAAATTCTTCTTCCTTTTCTTCCACCGGGGAGAGACCCTGAATGTCATCCTTGTCTTGGTGGTGTTGATGCAGAGTCAAGGCTAAGGTTTGAGGTAGAGGTTGGGTATTATAGATTGATAAGATCCTTGAACCTCCTGTAAGTAATTAGGACTCCTAAGCTTAGTCAACTTCTGATCTAATGGGATTCTTACGGAAAAAGGTGTGGAGACATTTTCCCACTATGCATAAACAATAGAAAGACCTCCCTATGTGAAAGTAAATAAGGAAGGGAAAACATTCAACTTTCACTTGTGCATTAGCTACAAAAAAAAAAAACCATTATGTTTTTTTAAACCTAGATAACCATATGTAGGAATATTTACAGTTTCTATTTGTGTTCACCAATGCAATTCAAATTGGACAACTTTAACGTTCGTTGTAATTTGATGACTTTACTATCCAAATTGTAACCTAATTTCACCACAAAGGTAGTGTTTCGCAATCTGTGACTGCGTTTTCTGGAACTCAAAACACCGATGAATTGGGACGCGGAAATCAATGCACCGACAATCGAACACGTCATATAATTGGTTTTCCAACCTGGCTTTAAGAATGGAAGATGTGGTTATTTTAGTAATTTTTCATTAAAACGTATTTGGAGTGAAAGATTTGTTATTTAGTTTTGAAAGACATTATTGCTAAGATTACTTGTGAATCTTTTTCTAGTTTTCATTTTTTTTTATCTTGCTATATTTGGTATTTGATTAATTTTGAATCTTAAACATGCATTATATATTGTAATACATATTTGTTCCTTAAAAAGTTTACACGTTTTGGATAAATGTATTGTGTTTAAAATAAGCATTCCGAAGAAGACTACTCTCAACATGCATATTGTTCCCATCATTTCCTTGTGTTCCGGTGTTACACATTCCAAGCAACCATGTGTAAACCTCAAGCAAATCAGAGTGATCAAAAAGTGATCTTAATATGTTTCAGGCGTCGCAGCGCAAGTGAGAAAATAAAGTCCACGTAATTATATTCTCTTAGCATGTACTATTTTGTACAGTTTTTAGTAAAATTTAAAGGAAGGATTATAGGGTCAAGCTATATGCATACTCATGTTGTAAAAAGGAGGTGTTCCAGTGCCACGACGCTCCCACTAATGCAGGATTTGAGGAGGGTCAATATCTATGCAGCCTTACCCCCAAAATATGGATAGGATGTTTCTGTGATAGTGACACCTTCATGCAGACTCATGTTCACAACAATAGGAATGCTAAGTAGACAGGAAACAAGTAATTTCATGTACCATCATTTCTCAACGGGCAATAATATAACAAAAAAGGAAGCTAAACAACAAGAACTGGTTTCCGAATCTATAGAGAACATGGAAAGACATTTAAGTTATGCTAGAATTGCTGCGTCAAAATGTGTATGTTTGACCTACATGCGTGCAACAATAATGACAACGAAAACATAGGGGACGCATCGATTACCCTAACTATATTTGGATGGCAGAGGCGAAGCAGCAGCGCGACCTCCGAGTTGAACTGCTGCTCGAGCGAGGCCGCGAGTGCCTCGTCCTCCTCGGGCTGGCTCATCAGCTTCACCGCCACCTCCCGGTCCTGGTACACCCCGTGGTAGATCCTGCTGTGCCTCCCCGCCGCGAACTTGCTCCCGATGAGCAGCTGCGACATGTCGGCGCTCCACTCCCTCTCCCCCCCGCCCCTGATCTCCCCGCCAGAGGAGACCAGGTACTTGGACCACGACACAGCCTTCCTGTACTCCTTCAGCGACAGGATCCTCCGCGTGCCCACCGAGGGGCTGTACTCCTTCAGCGACAGGATCCTCCGCGTGCCCACCGAGTTGGCGTGCTTCGCGTTCTTCTTGTTCTTCAAGCAGTCCATCGACAAAGATCCCATCTTTCTTCAATTCCCCACCGTGGGAGTCCCAAAAATGGCAACTTTCACGGTATATAGCTATCAAATATCAAAGATCCCACCTTTCTTCAATTCCCGGCCATAGGAGTCCCAAAAGACGGCAACATTTTACGAAAAATAGCTAAAAGATCCAATCTTTGGGGATGCGAATGAGATGAAAAGCTCGGAATTGCACTCAAATGCTCCCAATTTCGTCTACATTTCGCCTGTCGAGCTGAAATTTTGGGAATCGCTCCCATTACAAGCGAATTGGAGGTGGAGAGGGGAATGTGCTATGGCATTTGGGAGATTTCGGGAGGGTCGAACTCGGCTAGGTTTAGGGTTTGAGAGAGGAGAGAGAGAATGGTGGTCTGTTGAGGAACATGGGAGGATGACCCGTTTGGGGACACTGATGCCGCTGCTGACTCACTCAACTGCTGATCCGATTCTCTCAACTGGAAATGCCCCTGAAGGTGCATCATTTTACAAACTGCCATTTAAGTAGGGTTAAATTATGGTACCCATATTCTTTCTTATTTTTTAGAAATTTCTTTTTGATAAAAAAAATATATATATTTGACTGATGAGATTTTGCTCCCTATCTTATATGTCACTTCAGGCTACTCTTACTCACGGATAACTTATACAACAAAAATATTCAATACAGAATTGGATTCATTAGTTAAAATTAATCAAGATTCTCAAATTTTCGTAAATTTTGTTTTAAATTAGCATTGTTATACAAGAATATATAATAAAGATATCGAAGATATTAACATTTGCTAGAATATTAAGTGAGTGGTACAAATGATGTGTACTTGCAAATCCGGGACTGCACGTTAATAGGATAAGAAAATGATTTCGGAGAACCGTTACTACTCATATATTAAATTCAACTTTGTTTTGAACAACTAAAATAAATTAAAGCTAAACTTGGTATTATTATTAATTTTTAGGGATTTTTTGATTTTCATCCCACTTGTTAATATGAATTTGTACTTACATCCCACTTTTTAAATTTTTTAGACTTACATCCCACTTTTTGTCACGAAAAGTGTTTATTTTGTCACGAAAAATATTTATTTTGTCACGAAAAGTATTTTCGTGACGAAAAGTGGGACGTAAGTCAAATAAAATTAAAAAGTGGGATGTAAGTACAAATTTATATTAGTAAGTGGGATGAAAGTCAAAAAATCCCTAATTTTTAATAAAATAATAATCAAAGCAGTCTCTTATTGCTTACATAAGTTGTTCTAAGATGGACTAATTTATACAAAATAATAACAACAAAAACAGCTAATACCATATAACTTTTGTTGATGCATTTTTAAAATATCAAAAACGTGTCAAATAAATTGTATCAATTATCCAACATATGGAGATTCGATTTGATATCATTACTGCTCTTAGAAAAATATAAAATTAGAAGCTGTGATTGGATGTAACATCTTATGTTTTCAGAAGGTATCAACAAAACTAAATTAACTCACGGTAAAAATAGCTTTTCCAAAACTAAACAAAATTATCCAAATAAGTTCTTTTTTTTTTCTTTACAATATTTTCTTCTGAATAAAAAAATATATATCTGACAAAGAAAATAGAGAAATTTTAACGAGGGATGGTACTTACGTAATTAATGGAGAAAGGAAGGACATCTACAAAGAGGCCGATGAGACTTGGGTGGACGGATTTATTTATTGTTGGTGGGCCCCACGGAGGAATCGAGGACGACCGTATAGTCATTCCGTATACGGACACTCACTTGCTAAGAGGGGAGAGAGAGAGAGAGAATCTCTTTGATATGGTCACCTCCTATTTTTATGTCCTACCAACCAACTTAAGAAGCAATCATTATTCGGTTGCAACAAAATTCGTTTCCGATTTAGATTTTCAAAATACTTAAAAAAATATCGAAAAATTGTACCATAAGCATCAAACTTTCAATTTATTTCATATATGGAAGAAAGTTTGCAAAAATTATAACACGAGCATCATTGTGCCGAAAAATAGGGCGTTAAAAATTTGTAAATCACTTAAACAAGCAACTCTTATAAATTAAGTATGAATTAAGTGGAGTGGATTACTGGATGAATTAAACAGCAACTCTTATGAATTAAGTGGATTAGTGGATGAATTAAGTGGATTAGTTACAAAGGAAAAGGATTAAGGAGAGAGGATTGAAATGTGCGTACTATTTTTGGGCGTGGGTTGAGATTCTACGTCCATTTTTTGGTCGTTTAATTTTTTTTTTTTTCTCCATCGGCTATTTTTTAACGGCTATTTATTTTACAACGGGTATTCCAACGGCTAAAAAAAATTCTTTCGGTTTTTTTTTTTAAAAATTCTACGCCCTACTTAAGGGGGCGCCAAAAAAATTTTACACTTATATTTTGGACGCCTAAAATTAATTGATAATTTTGGGTTAGCTTCCTGTGCTTAAGGGATTTTGGGGAAAGGTGATGATACAAATATTATGACGCATTAAAATAGGACGTTTATTTTTTTGGCGCCCTATTTTAAGGCGCGACGATGCTCTTAATACTAATTCCCTAAACTTCGTGTCTTTTGTGCAATTGTTTTAAACTTTTATGTTTTCCATGAAATTTTTCGTTAAAATATTTGGTTTCAATTTTGGATTTCAATTTCGATTTAAAATAAAAAATTGAATAAATTATGTAAATATGCTCATTTTTTTTGTTCGTATATTTTGTGACTAAAAATGTATATATTTTAAAAACAATATATATATGTATATGTTTTGAATTTCAACTTTGATAATTTAACAACTAGTCCAACATTGTGCACAATTTTAAAATTCAACGAATGTGTGTATAAAAATTATAATTTTTAATATAATTTAACCACGATTCTAACTCTGGATCTGATCCATTAAACAATATAAATAGTCCAACTGAACAAATTGAATAAACCGAATTTATTATTCTGTTCTATTCAGTTTCAATTTTGTCCAAATCGGTTCAATTTCGGTTTTGAATGTTTAGAATTTCGGTTTATTCGATTTTGGCTAATTCGGTTTGCTTGAAACCGAATAAATCGAATGCTCACTCCTACTTGTATTGGACATTAAAAAAAAATATTTAAAGATCACTACTAAATAATTTCCTCAAATAGCTTCCTTCTACGGAAAATTGTTTCGTATATTCGAATGCCGGAAAAAAAAAAGAAAAAAAAAAGGAGACTACTAAAATAATTTAGTATCTCTATTGTCGTTGATTGTTCAACCCCGCCATTAGGCTTGTGTGCATAACACTTCCTCCTATTTTGTTGCATTATATGTGCAAATGATAATTGCTCTTTTATCACATTTGTAGAAAGAATTTTTAGTAGAAAGGCTTTCAATTTTATAGTAGAAGGCTTTCAAAAAAAATTTACTATATATTTTTTCTTATTTAGTTATATCTTATCTCTTAGCTCTAAAAATATTATACTTTTTGCCATCATCTGTTACAAACATCAAAACTATATATATAAATATTACATACACACATTTAACTTAAAGATTTTTAATTTGGAGTAACTAAATCTCGAGGGATTCAGATTTTTTTTCCTTTGCAAAAGAATAGAAGAGCACTATATATTCGGGTTCTTGAATTAATAGGGAAGGTTAACAAAATTGATATTTCGAAAGAGATTTTTAAGTGAGTGTTGTGATTGTGATTGTCGCATATATAGTTATCTAATCTCGAGAATTACTCTAAATGGGATGTCACATTGCTACAATAACCATAATCAAGAACATTTAGATGTACTATAAATTTTCATGAGCAAGAATAAAATCAAATACACGCACTAAGACCTGTTTAAATGGCAAAAGTGGAAAGAAGGTGAGAAAGTACGTATATAACATAGAAAAGTTTTTCCGTATACATTTGACTTTCATGTTAGTTGATAAAATTCTTGTTAGTTGTATGTGTGTTGTGTTCACGCACACATGAGCTAGCAAAAGCTCACTCCCTTACAATAATTTTGACCGTTATAAATCCATTAAACTTGTAACATCAACTCATGTCCAGGTGTTGGAGTGGGTGGGGTTCCCAACCTATGTGGAGAAGGCCCCGGAGTGCGACGAGCGCCGTTCGTGTGTCGAAGAAGCTCGGGAAGTAGGCGACGCGGAGTCGCTGCTGCTGTTGCTGCCCAGAGGGAGGTTCTGGAACAGGGGATCCGAGTTCGGGCCGAACTCGGTCCCATGGCGAGTTCGGGCCGAACTCGGTCTGGCCACTCCAGCATTGTGGCGTGAGGTTCTGGATGCTCGACACAGAGTTCTGGCCGAACTCTGTGTCGTCGGGGGCTGAAGCGGATTTCTGGATGAGTTTTCATCATTGGATCTAATCCAACGGTCCAGGTTTGTTGCGGGATTAGGGAGATAAATTGAGTTTTCTCAACCCTAATTCATTAACGCATTTGGACAACACAACTTTGAGAGAGAGAAGGAGGCAAGAGTGTCATTACAACTTCGGAGAAGAAGACGGAGGATTGAAGGTCGCTGTTCGAAGGAGATCGTGTTCGGGTAATCTCTACTCGTCGTTCTCGCTCTTCGTAGCCTTGTAATCATTGTTCTTATCTCTGAGTGTTGTGGGGATCCGATTTGGATCGGGAGGAGTTTGTAGAGGGTGTAATTCTTCTATTCCATTAGTGGAGGCTTCTCAGGGTTGGACTCCGATCGTCCCGTAGTTTTTCCCGCAAGGGTTTCCACGTCAAAAATTCTCTGTGTCTGCGTGGATTGTTTTGTGTGCTTGTTTTTGGGTTCGTACGTTGTATTGCTCGGTCCTCTCGCAGGTACTCTCCGGTTTGGGAAAAGGTTTCCGCGTTTCTTTTCCAACAGAGTGGTATCAGAGCTTTGGGTTCAAAGGGTGTCAGAAGTTGACAGAGGAACCAGAGAGGAGAGATGGACGCGAAGCCGGTGCGCATGGTGAACCTTAATGGCACAAACTATCATTATTGGCGGAGCAAGATGAAAGATTTGCTATTTGTCAAAAAGCTGCATCTACCCGTGTTTGCATCCGAGAAGCCCAATGATAAATCCGAGGAGGACTGGACATTCGAGCACATACAGGTGTGTGGGTACATAAGGCAGTTTGTTGATGAGAACGTGTACAATCACGTTGCCAATATTGAGCACGCGAAGACGTTGTGGGATAAGCTGGAATCCTTGTATGCGAAGAAGACCGGGGTAAACAAGTTGTTCCTGATCCGAACGATGATGGGTCTGCGGTACAAGGATGGGGCGTCTATTTCGGATCACTTGAGTGAGTTCCAGGGCGTGGTTGACCAGCTATCTTCTATGGGAGTCAAGTTCGACGACGAAGTTCAGGGACTATGGCTGCTGTGTACATTGCCAGACTCGTGGGAGACCGTACGAGTATCTATGATCGCTTCTGCTCCAGAGGGCGTGGTCAGTCTGGAGTTTGCCAAGAGCGGGGTGTTGAATGAAGAGATACGGAGACGTTCTCAGGGCACTTCATCCACATCCCACCACTCAGAGGCACTTGTTTCAGAGAGCCGCGGAAGGGGCAAAAGCAGGGGTCCAGGTGGTGGCAGAGACAAGAGCAGGGGGAAGTCCAAGGGTCGTTACGAGGACTCAGAGTGTTACCATTGCGGTAAGAAGGGCCATATCAAGCGGAATTGTTTCGCTTGGAAGAGAGAGAAGAAGGGCGACAAGGGGAAGCAAGAAGAGAACACTACAGCGGCGGCCTCGGTGCATGGAGGCGATGTGATCGTCGTAGGTGATGAGGTCATTACTAACCTCGCCTGCGATGACAATTCTTGGCTGGTGGACTCAGGGGCTTCAGCACATGTATCTCACAATAGGGCACTGTTTGCCACTTACACGACAGGCGACTGTGGCATGTTGAAGATGGGCAACGGAGATGTGTCGAAGGCGGTTGCCGTTGGAGATGTGCATTTGAGAACGAAGTCGGGTACGGTTCTTGTTCTCAAGGATGTTCGTCATGTCCCTGATATCCGTTTCAACCTGGTGTCGGTTGGAAGGTTGGATGACGAGGGATTCTTCAGTCTCTTCGGGAACAGTCAGTGGAAGCTTTCCAGGGGTTCGATGGTGATTGCCAGAGGAAGCAAGAAGTCCGGTCTCTACTATATGGAGGGGAGCGCAGAGGGGGCACAGGAGGTGAACGCAGTCAGTGATGCGTCTACCGAGTTGTGGCACAGGCGGCTCGGCCATATCAGCGAGAAGGGGATGAGCTACTTGGTGAACAGGAAGGTGATTCCGGGGCTCAGGTCTACAAAGTTGGAGAAGTGCACACACTGTTTAGCTGGAAAGCAAAATAGGGTGTCTTTCCAAAGTCACCCAAGTTCGAGGAAGCCGGCGTTGCTCGAGTTGATTCACTCGGATGTCTGCGGTCCTATGAAGGTAAAATCTCTTGGTGGTGCTTCTTACTTTGTGACCTTTATTGATGACTGTTCCAGGAAGGTTTGGGTCTATGCCTTAAAGACCAAGGATCAGGTGCTGCCTACTTTTAAGGAGTTTCAGGCCTCTGTTGAAAGGGAGACGGGCAAGAAGTTATTGTGTGTTCGGTCCGACAATGGCGGCGAATACATTGGTCCCTTTGATGCGTATTGCAGAGAGCAAGGGATACGACACCAGAAGACTCCGCCAAAGACACCTCAGCTCAATGGTGTAGCGGAGCGCATGAACAGGACACTGATGGAGAGGGTACGATGTTTGCTGTCAGAAGCAAACTTGCCGGGCAGTTATTGGGGTGAGGCTTTTCTCACAGCTGCTTATATTATTAATTTGTCTCCTAGTGCTCCTTTGCAGGGTGATGTGCCTGACAAAGTATGGTACGGCAAAGAGCCGTCATACAATCACCTGCGGGCGTTTGGTTGTAAAGCCTTCGTGCATGTACCGAAGGACGAGAGGACCAAACTTGAGCCGAAGACGAGACGATGCGTCTTTGTCGGCTACAGTCGGGATGAGTTTGGCTATAGACTCTACGACCCAGTGGAAGGAAAGCTCTACAGAAGCAGGGACGTGGTGTTCGTCGAGGATCAGACCATGACCAACACTCAGGATTCCGAGACGCCTTCTGAGGCTGAGGAATTGCCTGAGTTATAGTCATTTCGCTTCGAGCAGTTTCCAGAGGACATCGCAGAGGATCCAGTTATGGGGGAGCCGGTACATGGAGTTGCTCCCAACCTTGATCATCAGCCTGTTGATGGTGGTCAGGGTGTCCCTCAGGAGGATGAGCATGCCAGAGAGGTAGTTCCTGAAGGGGCGGAGGCTGTCGGTATACAGCCAGCACCAGTGGCTCCACTGAGAAGGAGTGACAGGGATCGTCGACCATCTACGAGATACTCACCAGATGAGTATGTGCTATTGACTGACGGGGGAGAGCCCGAAAGTTTCGCAGAGGCTATGGAAGACGAACACAGGCTGGAGTGGATGGTGGCTATGTAGGAGGAGATAAGTTCCTTGCACACCAATTCTACGTATGATCTGGTGCGGTTGCCAAAGGACAAGAAGGCTTTGAAGAATCGATGGGTGTTCAGAGTGAAGCAGACGGAAGATGCTACTCGCCCTCGATACAAAGCGAGGCTGGTAGTCAAAGGCTACGGTCAGCGGAAAGGCGTGGATTATGATGAGATCTTTTCGCCTGTCGTCAAGCATTCGTCTATTCGGGTGGTGCTAGCATTAGCAGCCAGTCTCGACTTGGAGGTCGAGCAGATGGACGTGAAGACGGCATTCCTCTACAGTGATCTTGAGGAGGAGTTATACATGGAGCAGCCAGAGGGATTCTGTGAGAAGGACAAGTCACATTTGGTCTGCCGGTTGAGGAAGAGCTTGTATGGTCTGAAGCAGGCTCCGAGGCAGTGGTACAGGAAGTTCGAGTCGTTTATGGGGGAGCATGGTTATGCACGGACGACGTCGGACCATTGTGCATTTGTGAGGTATTTTGCCGATGATGATTTCATCATTTTGTTGCTCTATGTAGATGATATGCTATTAGTGGGTCGGAATGCCACTAGGATAGCAGAGCTGAAGCGCCAACTGGGCGCGGCCTTCTCTATGAAGGATTTGGGCGCAGCGAAGACTATTCTTGGGATGGAGATCAGCCGAGAGAGAGAGTCCAAGCTGCTACACTTGTCCCAAACGAAGTACATTCACCGGGTACTTCAGCGTTTCGGGATGGACGGGTCGAAGAAAGTGAGTTCCCCTCTTGCGACTCACTTTAAGCTCACTGAGGAACAGTGTCCATCTACCGATGACGAAAAGGAAGATATGGAACGGGTTCCATATGCCTCAGCTGTGGGGAGCCTTATGTATGCTATGGTGTGTACGAGGCCAGATATTGCTCATGCAGTTGGTACGGTTAGCAGGTATCTTTCAAATCCTGGAAGGGTACATTGGAGTACGGTCAAGTAGATTCTACGATATCTTCAGGGCACTGCTGGTTGGAGACTTTCCTTTGGTGGTGACGAGCCGAAGCTGGTTGGGTATACCGACGCTGATATGGCTGGAGATATAGACACGAGGCGATCGACTTCAGGCTACGTGATGATGTTTGCGGGAGGAGCAGTGTCGTGGCAGTCGCGGTTGCAGAAGTGTGTTGCCTTGTCGAAGACAGAGGCAGAGTACATTGCGGCGACGGAGGCTTGCAAGGAGCTGTTGTGGATGAAGAAGCTGCTGCAGGAAATGGGACTGAAGCAAGAGCAGTATACTTTGCTTTGCGACAGTCAGAGTGCGATCCACCTTGTGAAGAATCAGACGTTTCATAGCCGGTCCAAGCACATCGAGACCCGGTATCATTGGATACGGGATGTGGTTGAGAAGAAGGACGCGGAGCTTGAGAAGGTTCATACAGATGACAACGGAGCTGATATGTTCACGAAGATTCTACCAAGGGGGAAGTTTGAGTACTGCAGGCAGGTCGTCGGGATGACGACATCCTCCCCATGGTTGTGAAGGGGGAGATTTGTTAGAGTGGGTGGGGTTCCCAACCTATGTGGAGAAGGCCCCGGAGTGCGACGAGCGCCGTTCGTGTGTCGAAGAAGCTCGGGAAGTAGGCGACGCGGAGTCGCTGCTGCTGTTGCTGCCAGAGGGAGGTTCTGGAACAGGGGATCCGAGTTCGGGCCGAACTCGGTCCCATGGCGAGTTCGGGCCGAACTCGGTCTGGCCACTCCAGCATTGTGGCGTGAGGTTCTGGATGCTCGACACAGAGTTCTGGCCGAACTCTGTGTCGTCGGGGGCTGAAGCGGATTTCTGGATGAGTTTTCATCATTGGATCTAATCCAACGGTCCAGGTTTGTTACGGGATTAGGGAGATAAATTGAGTTTTCTCAACCCTAATTCATTAACGCATTTGGACAACACAACTTTGAGAGAGAGAAGGAGGCAAGAGTGCCATTACAACTTCGGAGAAGAAGACGGAGGATTGAAGGTCGCTGTTCGAAGGAGATCGTGTTCGGGTAATCTCTACTCGTCGTTCTCGCTCTTCGTAGCCTTGTAATCATTGTTCTTATCTCTGAGTGTTGTGGGGATCCGATTTGGATCGGGAGGAGTTTATAGAGGGTATAATTCTTCTATTCCATTAGTGGAGGCTTCTCAGGGTTGGACTCCGATCGTCCCGTGGTTTTTCCCACAAGGGTTTCCACGTCAAAAATTCTCTGTGTCTGCGTGGATTGTTTTGTGTGCTTGTTTTTGGGTTCGTGCGTTGTATTGCTCGGTCCTCTCGCAGGTACTCTCCGGTTTGGGGAAAGGTTTCCGCGTTTCTTTCCCAACACCAGGTACAATGTACCACATGGTTTTTCATTTGAATTTTGTGTTCAGTATTTATTGGCTGGATTAAATTGTCTTCATTCTCCTTTATTCCCTAACATTAGAGAAAATCCTATATATTGAGGCCAATCTCAATACTTTGAACATACAAAAAAATTACTACAAGACACTCTCTCGCTCTCTCGAATTTTTGTCACTCCGAAACTCTTTTGTTCTTGGTTTGTTGCTCTGGGCAGAGCTAAGTCAGGGTCAATCTGTAATATCTCGAAATTCGTGATACGTATTTTATTGCGTATTCGTATTTCTGACCCGTATTTTTATTTTTCTTGTCTAGTTAATTGTAGTTTATTTCGTAATCTTGTGGTAGTTTCATTGTCATTTATCATTATGGGTTAATCTGGTTAATGACTTCTGGATTTTGATTGGACCTTGGCCTGCATTGTATTTTGCTCAACTTGCAGTATTCTCGGCTTTCGTATTTTGGCTCGAATTTATGTGGAGGAGCTTGGCTTGGTTTAACTTGGTTTGATTTGGAGACTTGGTTCGGTTTTATTTGGTTTGAGATTGCATTGGAACCCTTTAACCTATACTCTCCCTCACCTCCATCACACCCCACCATCATTTAATCCCCTCTCTCTCTCTCCCCTCTCATTTTCCCACTTCACAGCCGGCCACCCCCTCTCCCTTCCTTCTTCTTCTTCCCTAAAAGAGAATCACCCCCATTAGGCAAGTGCACCTTGCTCACACTTGAGGGCCGGATTTTATGTGCCCATTAGCTAGTTTAGCTCCCTATGAGCAACATTAGATCTTGGGTTTTCTTGATTTGGAGCTTGGAATCTTGTAGATCTAGGTTTGGAGTGTTTTCGGATTTTTGGAGATTTGATCTCCCAAACTTGTTCTTTTGTTGGATTTAATGTTTCCATGTTGTAGAGCTTTCAATTTTACACATGTTAGAGCCTTGAAAATCCGGATTTGGGTTTGTATTGATGGATTTATGATGTTCCAAAGTTTTGAGTTCCATGGGTTCTCTTCTCGGATTTTTGGAGAAGATGACTTGCTGTTCTGGCCGATGGCGCCTACTTCCTCGAACACGCCTCTTTAGGCGCTGTTCGTTCAACTGCGCCTTCTTAGGCGCGGTTCGCAGACTGCACCTCCTTTTCGAGCGCGCCTCTTTAGGCGCGGCTCGCTCGAACGCGCCTCCTTAGGCGCGGTTCGTCTCGATCGCGCCTCCTTGGGTGCTGTTCGTCGCCGCCCCTCGATGGCGCCTCCTTGGCGTCATTTCAGGCGCGGTTGGCAGACTGCGCCTACTTTCCCAGATTGGCAGATAGCGCCCATTTCCTCCTGTTAGGCAGATAGCGCCTACTTTCCCTTGGCTTGCCCGACTACGCCTATATTTCATTTTAGGCGCAGTTCACTGTTCCCTTGACTTAGGCGCCATTTGATCCAATGGATCTAGGCGCGGTTTGCCCCATTGGCTCTAGGCGCGGATTGACCTGTCCAGACTAGGCGTATTTTAGTGTGCTGCCTCCCTGGCACACTCTAGTGTGCTGCCTCTAGGCGCACTCCAGTATGCCTGGCCTGCCCTAGTGCCCATGTACCCCTGCACCCCTAGTGCCTGTATTGCTTTCTCTGGGTTTTGGTTTTCTTCTCATAATTGGAGCTTCCTGAGATTTTGGTGCTCACAACACGACTTGACTAGACTCGACATGTCTTGACACGATTTCCTGTATTTGTGTACTGCTTTCTTGAATCTTGACACTAATTTGGGAACACCTTACCCCTGGTTTATATCCTTACGCCTTTTGACCCGAGCTCGACCCGAACACGATGTGGGCACGATTTGATTTAATGCTAGTACGGCGTTGTCCCTGGTTTTGTTATCTCTTGTTACATCAGAAAAGTGTTTTCTTATGGTCTTATTTATAAAGTCATGTTTTCAGCCTTATTGTACTTTTCATGTCTTTTTACATCGGTGGCCGTTTGGGTGCACTCAGGATTATGTTTCTTTTACTTGTAGAATAGTTGCATTGTGATATGCCTTATGGCCCTGACACGATAAATAAATCCTGGCTAATAACTTGTAACTTGTAACCTTAACAACTAGATAACTTGATAGTGGCTCGTGGCGGCGCACTTCCAGCTTGTAACATGACATGACTTGGCATGATAATTTGACAACTTGAGCTGCCGAGGCAGGCTCACTTGACTAGTATAGCTTGTCTTGACACCGTGGGTGTACCTTCTTGTGTTTGGTCAATTCACCAGTCTTGTCTTGCATCATGTCTAGGACATGAATTCTTGATTCCCCACGGTCAGGAATTCATATTGGAAATGAACTAAGATTAACAACTAGCTAGTCATGACGAGATGTTCCTCAGCCACAGGCAATCCCGTTACCCCGGCCACAATCGTTTGGACTTGTAGCCTGCCGACGAGTAGGGCGCATTTCCAGCTCACTGCCAAGTGGTGCATCCTCAAGCTACTTGTAATGATAACAAGAATGTAGTCCCTCTCTCTAATTGTCACTATACTAATAATCGCCTGGGTAACCTGGATAGCTGCAGGGCTTGTGGCGGAGATACATCTCACTGCATTGTTAGTAATTAGGCTTGTGATAACCCTAGTTAGTTAATGTAGCAAGCCGTAGGCTATGATTGGCCGTGTATTATTGGATGGTGTCCAGCCTTGTCTGGTCTGGTCTAGGACCAGCCCTGATGGGTCCAGCTCTTGATTGTTCCAGTCTCTAGAACTTGAATGCTTGACTTGCACTGGATGTGATTGCAAGATTTCTTCTCTGTCACTGTAGTGTAACTCTCTTGTATGACTGTCCTCTAAGCAATAGACTGGTTAGTGACTATGTACTGTTCAGGTTTCCTGGTACGGTACATTTGTCCTTACCGTGTTTATTGTGTAGATGGCACTTATCTATGTTATAGCTTCCTGTATATGATTGTTATCTTCAAGCAATAGACTGGTTAGTGACTATGTACTGTTCAGGTTTCCTGGTACGGTACATTTGTCCTTCCTTGTTTATTGCCCGGATAGCATTTATTTCTTATTTTTCATGCATCTTATCTGCCATGTTCTCCGGTATTATTATTATTTTCTAATCAAGTTACTTGTTTCCTTTTCTGTGATCGGAATACGTGCATTGGTACCGCACAAATCTCGATATGCTTTTACTTATTTCGCTGCTTTTGTTTGCTAATGATTTGCTGGTTTTAGTCCTTAAGTGGAGCCTCCTTTGTGGCACTTGCTCTTTCTGGGGTCTGACCCAGCTGGTTTTGTATGGCCAGATACCGGAGCAGCAGCAAGGGATCTACCTGTCTTCCAGCCAGATGGTGACCGCCAGGCGTGACCAAGGCTTCGAGTGGGTTTCTTTTGTTCGCCCACTTTATTGTAAATTCATATTATTTTGAGGCGTTTAGCCGACGAGCACGTGTTAGCCCGATTGCAACTTGTATTTATTATCTGCCTACGGGCTGTAACGTGATTGACATGCCCCGGGGGTTGATCATGTATGACTTAACTCTGAGCTAGTCTTTACATTTTGTTACGACTAGTTTTCATGATCATCTTATATGTAATGTTTGGGACGCCTTACAATTGTATATTTGGTGATCTGTTATCTTGTAACTTATTTTACTTGTTGAGATTGAGACAATAGGCCATTTGGACCGTAAGAGACTGTTGGTTTGTAGAATACCCTCACATGCTAGACAGCCGTGATCGTATAGCGGGATGGTTGCCGTCCCAATATACGTAGATGGCTGTTCACGTTCTCGTTCGTCCGTATTCCGGGAGCGGGGCGTGACAGTTTTAGTGGTGGCCCATGCAGGTCTTGTCAAACAAGAAATGTGAGGGTTACCGGTAGATGTCTCAATCTGTGCTCGCCCTTGATCTCCCGTTGTATCTTTGCATCTCCTTGAATTCTCGACTGATAACATGCTTGCATCCTTGAATCATCCTGGTCCTTTCCTTTATTTTCCTGATGTCATTGCTTCAGTGGGGATGTTCCTGCTGACCAGCCAGAGAGAGTTCAGCCAGTAGTCCAGCAGCAGTCAGAGAACGAAGCTCAGTCGTCAGCAGCAGCTTCCCAAGCCATGCCTCCTGTAGAGCCAGAATTCCCAGTCCAGCCAGATCAGCTAGCAGGGTCAGAAGATGGAGTCTTGGTAGGACTCGTCCGTGAGTTGCTTGCGTCTCAGAACCGCCGAGATGATGCCTTGCAGCAGGCAGTACAAGATACTCTGAGTGGAAGTGGTCGGAATAGTGCAGTCAACAGATTCAAGCGCCTGAACCCTCCCTTCTTCAATGGTACTGAAGATGCGGTGGCTGCCGATGCTTGGCTACAGGATATAGAGATTATTCTTGAAGCAGCAAAGACTCCAGAAGACGAGAAGGTAGCAGTGGTGCGCCTTCAGTTATTGGATCTAGCCCGCAATTGGTGGGCTGCGCAAGCAGTGGGATTGGCAACACCTGTTCCTTGGGCAGTGTTCAGCGAGAAGTTCCAGATCAAGTATTATGATGCAGTGGCTCGATATGACTTGCAGACCAAGTTTTGCAACCTGAAACAAGGAGGCAGAACGGTCGACGGATACGCGGCCGAGTTTTCGAGACTTAGTCGGTTTGCTCCCACCTTGGTGGCGACCGAGCTTGACAGAGCACAGAGGTTCCAATAGGGACTTCACTTGGAGATCATATTGGCCGTGGAGCAGTTCGAACATCAGACCTATGATGCTGTTTTGCGAGCAGCGAGGAGGTACGAGTACACTTCCCAGAGGATAGCAGACAGAACCGGAGAACGAAGGCGGTCCCACAGTCAGATGAACCGATCTTCAGCTCCAGCCCCAGCAGCCAGGGCCTTGACCATTGAAACTCCGAGGCGAGCAGCTTCAGTTACGTCGGATCAGTACTCAACCCCGACGTACCCTCAGCAGGAACAGAAGCAAGACCAGTCTTCCTCAGTGGGCTGTTCTTATTGTGGTAAGCCTGGGCATGTAGTAGCAGAGTGTCGCAAGGCTCTGGGATTGTGTTTGTTGTGTGGAGCACCAGACCATAGAGTGGGGTCCTGCCCATTCAGAGTCGATTCAGCTTCAACAGTGACTAGTCCCTCGGTTATGGGACCAGCACCAGTTCACCAACAACAGCAGTTCCCGTTTCCAGGACCATTGCCGACTCAGGCTCAAGCATTCCAGCAACAGAACCCGCGGCAGTTTGCCCTAGCCCAAGCTCAGATTCGGAATCGTCGGAGAGGTAGCTGTATCTTTATCTTGCTTTCCCGCCGTCGTTACCAAGGGCACATGACTTATTTCATGTAACCTAATTACGACGGCATGTCCCGGACCCGAGTTGTACCCTGATCATTCGAAAAGGTTATTTGGTTATTGGTACCAACCTTTAATCTTTTCGGATGTGGAGAGGCCCGTGTTCGTATTTGATCAGGGAGTAAGACCTCAATGCGCCAGACTATCAGTTAGTCCGTGTTGCTTGAGTTCATCACTCCTTGGGGAGTCAAACGTGGGAGTGTAAGGATGGCATCCGAACACGTATCCCAATCGGTTTTGGCTCGTAAGGTGTGAAATTTTCTCATGCCTTGCACTTCGAATCCTTGCTTGCATGAATGATTGCTTGATTGATTGCTAGCTTTAGATAGCTTGTGCTAGTGTAGCTTGTCCCGACATCTCTAGCCTCTGGATTAAATTCCGAGGACGGAATTCTTTTAAGGTGGGTAGGATGTAATATCTCGAAATTCGTGATACGTATTTTATTGCGTATTCGTATTTCTGACCCGTATTTTTATTTTTCTTGTCTAGTTAATTGTAGTTTATTTCGTAATCTTGTGGTAGTTTCATTGTCATTTATCATTATGGGTTAATCTGGTTAATGACTTCTGGATTTTGATTGGACCTTGGCCTGCATTGTATTTTGCTCGACTTGCAGTATTCTCGGCTTTCGTATTTTGGCTCGAATTTATGTGGAGGAGCTTGGCTTGGTTTAACTTGGTTTGATTTGGAGACTTGGTTCGGTTTTATTTGGTTTGAGATTGCATTGGAACCCTTTAACCTATACTCTCCCTCACCTCCATCACACCCCACCATCATTTAATCCCCTCTCTCTCTCTCCCCTCTCATTTTCCCACTTCACAGCCGGCCACCCCCTCTCCCTTCCTTCTTCTTCTTCCCTAAAAGAGAATCACCCCCATTAGGCAAGTGCACCTTGCTCACACTTGAGGGCCGGATTTTATGTGCCCATTAGCTAGTTTAGCTCCCTATGAGCAACATTAGATCTTGGGTTTTCTTGATTTGGAGCTTGGAATCTTGTAGATCTAGGTTTGGAGTGTTTTCGGATTTTTGGAGATTTGATCTCCCAAACTTGTTCTTTTGTTGGATTCAATGTTTCTATGTTGTAGAGCTTTCAATTTTACACAAGTTAGAGCCTTGAAAATCCGGATTTGGGTTTGTATTGATGGATTTATGATGTTCCAAAGTTTTGAGTTCCATGGGTTCTCTTCTCGGATTTTTGGAGAAGATGACTTGCTGTTCTGGCCGATGGCGCCTACTTCCTCGAACACGCCTCTTTAGGCGCTGTTCGTTCAACTGCGCCTTCTTAGGCGCGGTTCGCAGACTGCGCCTCCTTTTCGAGCGCGCCTCTTTAGGCGCGGCTCGCTCGAACGCGCCTCCTTAGGCGCGGTTCGTCTCGATCGCGCCTCCTTGGGTGCTGTTCGCCGCCGCCCCTCGATGGCGCCTCCTTGGCGTCATTTCAGGCGCGGTTGGCAGACTGCGCCTACTTTCCCAGATTGGCAGATAGCGCCCATTTCCTTCTGTTAGGCAGATAGCGCCTACTTTCCCTTGGCTTGCCCGACTGCGCCTATATTTCATTTTAGGCGCAGTTCACTGTTCCCTTGACTTAGGCGCCATTTGATCCAATGGATCTAGGCGCGGTTTGCCCCATTGGCTCTAGGCGCAGATTGACCTGTCCAGACTAGGCGTATTTTAGTGTGCTGCCTCCCTGGCACACTCTAGTGTGCTGCCTCTAGGCGCACTCCAGTATGCCTGGCCTGCCCTAGTGCCCATGTACCCCTGCACCCCTAGTGCCTGTATTGCTTTCTCTGGGTTTTGGTTTTCTTCTCATAATTGGAGCTTCCTGAGATTTTGGTGCTCACAACACGACTTGACTAGACTCGACATGTCTTGACACGATTTCCTGTATTTGTGTACTGCTTTCTTGAATCTTGACACTAATTTGGGAACACCTTACCCCTGGTTTATATCCTTACGCCTTTTGACCCGAGCTCGACCCGAACACGATGTGGGCACGATTTGATTTAATGCTAGTACGGCGTTGTCCCTGGTTTTGTTATCTCTTGTTACATCAGAAAAGTGTTTTCTTATGGTCTTATTTATAAAGTCATGTTTTCAGCCTTATTGTACTTTTCATGTCTTTTTACATCGGTGGCCGTTTGGGTGCACTCAGGATTATGTTTCTTTTACTTGTAGAATAGTTGCATTGTGATATGCCTTATGGCCCTGACACGATAAATAAATCCTGGCTAATAACTTGTAACTTGTAACCTTAACAACTAGATAACTTGATAGTGGCTCGTGGCGGCGCACTTCCAGCTTGTAACATGACATGACTTGGCATGATAATTTGACAACTTGAGCTGCCGAGGCAGGCTCACTTGACTAGTATAGCTTGTCTTGACACCGTGGGTGTACCTTCTTGTGTTTGGTCAATTCACCAGTCTTGTCTTGCATCATGTCTAGGACATGAATTCTTGATTCCCCACGGTCAGGAATTCATATTGGAAATGAACTAAGATTAACAACTAGCTAGTCATGACGAGATGTTCCTCAGCCACAGGCAATCCCGTTACCCCGGCCACAATCGTTTGGACTTGTAGCCTGCCGACGAGTAGGGCGCATTTCCAGCTCACTGCCAAGTGGTGCATCCTCAAGCTACTTGTAATGATAACAAGAATGTAGTCCCTCTCTCTAATTGTCACTATACTAATAATCGCCTGGGTAACCTGGATAGCTGCAGGGCTTGTGGCGGAGATACATCTCACTGCATTGTTAGTAATTAGGCTTGTGATAACCCTAGTTAGTTAATGTAGCAAGCCGTAGGCTATGATTGGCCGTGTATTATTGGATGGTGTCCAGCCTTGTCTGGTCTGGTCTAGGACCAGCCCTGATGGGTCCAGCTCTTGATTGTTCCAGTCTCTAGAACTTGAATGCTTGACTTGCACTGGATGTGATTGCAAGATTTCTTCTCTGTCACTGTAGTGTAACTCTCTTGTATGACTGTCCTCTAAGCAATAGACTGGTTAGTGACTATGTACTGTTCAGGTTTCCTGGTACGGTACATTTGTCCTTACCGTGTTTATTGTGTAGATGGCACTTATCTATGTTATAGCTTCCTGTATATGATTGTTATCTTCAAGCAATAGACTGGTTAGTGACTATGTACTGTTCAGGTTTCCTGGTACGGTATATTTGTCCTTCCTTGTTTATTGCCCGGATAGCATTTATTTCTTATTTTTCATGCATCTTATCTGCCATGTTCTCCGGTATTATTATTATTTTCTAATCAAGTTACTTGTTTCCTTTTCTGTGATCGGGATACGTGCATTGGTACCGCACAAATCTCGATATGCTTTTACTTATTTCGCTGCTTTTGTTTGCTAATGATTTGCTGGTTTTAGTCCTTAAGTGGAGCCTCCTTTGTGGCACTTGCTCTTTCTGGGGTCTGACCCAGCTGGTTTTGTATGGCCAGATACCGGAGCAGCAGCAAGGGATCTACCTGTCTTCCAGCCAGATGGTGACCGCCAGGCGTGACCAAGGCTTCGAGTGGGTTTCTTTTGTTCGCCCACTTTATTGTAAATTCATATTATTTTGAGGCGTTTAGCCGACGAGCACGTGTTAGCCCGATTGCAACTTGTATTTATTATCTGCCTACGGGCTGTAACGTGATTGACATGCCCCGGGGGTTGATCATGTATGACTTAACTCTGAGCTAGTCTTTACATTTTGTTACGACTAGTTTTCATGATCATCTTATATGTAATGTTTGGGACGCCTTACAATTGTATATTTGGTGATCTGTTATCTTGTAACTTATTTTACTTGTTGAGATTGAGACAATAGGCCATTTGGACCGTAAGAGACTGTTGGTTTGTAGAATACCCTCACATGTTAGACAGCCGTGATCGTATAGCGGGATGGTTGCCGTCCCAATATACGTAGCTGGCTGTTCACGTTCTCGTTCGTCCGTATTCCGGGAGCGGGGCGTGACACAATCTTCCTGAGTTATGTGCGACGACGGGATACCGGTAGAGCGGGGGTTTTACCACTAGGAGCATCCGGAAAAGTCTGCACATAGACCCGGATTAACTCTTAATTAGGGCAGTGCTTCGTGCGCGACTTCCCCGGAGGCCGGTAACTTTAACTTCTTTTATTTTGTTTGCAGATTATTGGAGTAGAAGAGCAATATTTTCTAACAATCTAAGAGTTAATCCCATGTGATTATTTTTAAATATTTTGGCCTTAAAGTATGTATTTTAGAATTATGTGAAATCTTTAAAAATAATTTTTCTAACTTTTTTTTTTTTGAAAATTTTAGTGCTCTCTATCTGGCATATAATTGTTGTTCATCTTTTTCCTATTATTTTTGTCAAATCAGTTAAAATAGCTTAATGCAAGAATCTATGACATCTTTTCTTGTATAATATTGCAAGTTCATGTAAAACTTCACTTCGGCATTTTTTTTTTTTGCTAATATTGCAAAGATGGCATCTTCTCCATAGTCTGAGTTATGCTACTAGTTTTTCTCTTTGCATAGTTTCACATTTTCATCCTCCAAAACACTTGGATGTATTATACATTTTTGAGATAAATATTAATGATTTGATCTCTTAACTAGCACCATCATTCTAGAGTTTTATTGTAGCCTCTATGAATTGGAATATAGATTTAGAATGTTACTTCAATAGATTTGATGGTTGACTTCATGATTGTTCAGATTAGCTACGCTAAAATGTAGAGTTCTAGTATGATTATTTGTTCTAGAATTTTACTGTATTTTTATGACATGATTATCGTTATTTTTCTTTGACTTTAATTTTGGATCAACGATTATTGAAGTATGCAATATATAGTTGGTGTCAGGATATAGCACATGAAGCTTGTGTCTTGTACTCTTCCAATTATGTTGATAGAATCTCCGAATCAAAGTGAGGTGTGAATATATATATATATATATATATATATATATATATATATATATATATATATATATATATATATATATATATATATTTTTTTTTTTTTTTTTTTTTTTTTTTGAAGCAGTGGGTACTTGTGGCGAACTCGCCTCCACTGAGGCTCGAACTCCCGACCACTTGGGCCGCATGCATCTCTCTTAACCACTAGGCTAGAGGTCATTTGCATATATATATATATATATATATATATATATATATATATATATATATATATATATATATAATTTAAAGACAAGAATCGTAGTTCCGGAAAGAACAAAAAAAAATTGGCAATAAGATCCACTTGGTACACATTTTTTTCTCTGGATACTAATTTTCTCTCAATAGTACCTATGTCAACATATGTATTCTTTCGTGAGTACGGATATGGACACGGAGACAGAAACAATACCGATATGTATCTCATTTTGATGTGTCCTTGCAACATACGGACTGAGTAGAGTTGTAGTTGCCTTATTGTTTTATTTTTTATTATGAAAATATTCATGAAAATATTGTTAAATTATTTTACTGTTAAAATCCATAGCAAAATTGTATTATTTGTTAAAAGGTATATTATAAGTGTTAAAATCAGTTATTCTTATACCAATAATTCCATTATTAAAATGTGTTTATATTCTAGAGGACAATTGTCTCTGAGAAGGAATTGTTGTATTTTTTTTTAACATGACATTAGATAATTTTACAAAATAGTTGTACTCTAGTGAATTTGGATGAACCTATGTGGACATTAGTACAATACTAATGTTACTATCTTATTCTAGAACATTAGTATGATACTAAAATGGCCAATGATCTACGACCTAGTTCACTATAAATCACGTCTCTTATGATATTTTATTGTAAGACAATAAGTCATTATCTATTCCTAGACATAATTTGTATTTAAACTTAAAAGATTTGGTAACTGGAATCAATGAGATGTTTTATTAAACAACATGTTTATTACATACAACAACATTGTAGTGCATAGTTGAAAAATAGGACCTTTATAATTCATCTCTTTTTTGTTCTCTTTCTCCAATGGGTACTCATCAAATACAACATTGTATAATACAATTTGTTGGCATATTATATATATTACTATTATGCATGGATGAAAGATGTGTTTTCTGTTGGAAACATATCTGTCCAAATAGAAATGCGCACTACACAACACAATTATGTTGTTCCAAATTGTATTAGTAGTTAAAAAATATGAAGATTGAAATTGTTCATTTCATAGTAAATTATTTACCATGTCGTCTTATAAGCTTTGCTTATTTTTATTTTCAATATTGTTGATGTCATTTTTTTAAAAAAGATCAACCGAGATAACTAATAAAATATTTATTTATTTTTTAGAAGAACAATGTTAGTCATGATATTTGATTCATTATAATTCTATAGAAGCTCAAGTATTTATAGTCTTTAAAGCACTTCAATGTCGTGCGCATATAATGTACGTTAGTCAATTTTTATCTCTTGAATCCTTTGGATTCTTTAAACGGACGTAACGTTTTCAATTGAATTCTTCATTTATTTGGGCATTCAATGGTTTAAATTTAATAACCATGAATTCATCTTTATGTCCGAATACAAGCATGCCATTGTGGAGTCTTACATTTGTAAGATAGTATAGTCTCTTATGTTGTTGTAAGACCCACATAATCTTGGATATGACACTTCTAATGCATTTTCAAGGATACCAACAACTCATGATGATCTCATAATTTTACATTTATGTTACTTTTAAAGAAACAAATATACAAGATCTAAATTTTGTGTTAAATTATTTCATAAAATGTTGTCTTCCTTAGCATTTACATCTTTCATCCTCGCATCAAAGGTGTAGCATACGGATCGTACGTAAATATTTATAGATCATTGCTTTTGTCAGAGACTCAGACGTATGCTTTGTTATGTTTTTACTTGCCTAAAACTAATAATTTTCTCTTTAGATAATTATTTGATCAACTTATTTCAGTCTACAGAAACTTTACATAATTGTATATGCTAGCTCATATAGTTTCAGTTGTTGTAAAGGACCTTAACATGATCAACCATTGCTTCCCATTAACTAATGTCATTGAATCATTGAACACTATTCAAGTATTTTTTGTTAATTAGTTTTTGTCATGTGTTACATGAATTATGCTCACTCCATTGGACATTAGTCCCTTTTTTTTCAAATTGATAATTATTCCACAAGTATATTTTTGGAGCTTTAATCAGAATAAACTAGTTGTGCACTGTTTCATTTATACTAATATACAAACTTCAATTTTTTGAAGATGTAATCATTAGAAATATTTTAAATGTTTAGGAAATAAGAGACATGTTAACAGTGACAATAATACAAATTATTTTTGTACTTTTACTCTTAACATGATATTTATAATATCTCTTTAAGCCATAAGCATCAGAGATTGTGACTTGATTAGGAAAAGAGCAAACATGCTAAAGGTGAAGGTATATAAAACAAAAGTTCTTTGCTTTATCTTTCTGAATGTGTTGTTTTGTAAATCTTATTTTCCAAAGTCTTGGATACTAATGATTATTTAGTGAGAATAATGGAACTACTTAAAATGATATACAAAATCATATTTCTTTTGAAGTGTTATTACTAAGATAAAAATCAAGAAGACAACAATTGAAAAGGTAATTTTCATATGTACAACCTACATTTTGTAATCATTCTTTATTCCTAAATTTAATTGGAGAAATATATTGTTGAAATATGAGCCAATCTTATTGGTTTATATATATATGGTTCTATATATTGTTGTACTAAAGTGATATCCTTCGCATGTTAGTTTTGCATGTTTGAATCTTATCGATTATATTATCATGATATAGAATTTCTAATCAGACAAAGAAATCACAATATTGTTCTATCACAATACTTAGAATATGTTAGGCAAACATTGGTTTGCATATAATCCGTGACATTATAATTCCTTTGACACATTCAAACAATTTAGTCACAAGAAAATAGTTAGTGAAATTGTAAATTCCTTTAAATTTGAAGTTTTAAAAGTTGAGATTATTTTGGGTACAAGCCGAAAGGGTCCTTCTGTCAACCGGGCGTAAATAGCCCTAAACGACACGGTACTTAATCGTCCCCCTGTGGACCTCCGCTAGCTGGGAACGGCCCCTACAGCTAATCCAAGTTAATCAACACTTGATAAACTAAAGATTTTTTAAGGTTGATTAGCAAAATCACATAAACTATTATTCTAGTACTTTAAACTGTCATTTTTGCAAACATGGCTAGTAAAGATAAATCTTTAGAGCCATGGATACTGTGACAGAGTCAAATAATTTTTGACTCACTATTCTAAGACTTATATCAGTAATTAGTAAAATCACATGAGTCTGATGTCACTAACTCTGATTTCTAAATCAGCCAAACCAGTTATTCTATTCTATATAGTAATAGAAAGAATATTTTAAGGATATTCTAGGCTATAAATTGTATCATATTAGATACTCTTATGTCAGAGAAATGTCATTTTAAATACAAACTGGGTAACTGATTCATATGACATCTAATCCATTTATGGATATATATATTTTTTACTCTATGAAAAGTTGTCATCTCTTGAGGTTTGTGTAACAAATCTATCATAGCTAAGACTATTATATAGTCTGAAATGTTATCTTCAGCCACATGCATCTTATACTGAAGCTAGCTGTATGGCTCAACATTTTATACTACATATTTTTGTACATGTCATTTGTTTTTAAATTATGCTAAAAGTATTATCTTATGAACTCTAAGATGAACAGGTACATGCAGCTGCGTGTCAAGACATGTAAAGAGCCTTAAAAAACAAAATTATAGTTCTTGACTATAAAGTCATAAAAGAACTTTACAGATCTCTTGACGAAGAGTCTGTTTACTCTTAACGAAGAGTTTGTCTAGGACATTGATCCTAGAATCATCGAGGGGGATGAGGTTAAGCCCATAGTATAGTCACCAGCAGTGGCAACCCAACCGAGTCTGACTGGAGATCCCAAGAAGCCGGTTCAATGGGTAGAAACAAGCTGGACTAGGTGACTATTATGGAACACTGACCTGAGATTAAATTCTCTTTAAAATAAAAGCCCAGGAGGCTGTACATGTGTACATTCATACCCCATCCCTATGGTGACAGTGTTCCTTTTGTGATATGGATAGGTTGAGTTTAAACTCTTAATAAGTCCAAGCATGATATGCAGGGTTGATTCCTATCACCAACCCTTAAGGACTTACCTATATGAGAGGTCGTGAGGGCCGCGACTATAGGACAGGACGATCCTAGAAAACTCTCATGAATGTGTAAAAGTGCGCATGGCCAACCAAACGCGCCACCCGATAGACCCAAGTACCTCTAGTGTACTATGTGTGCTATTTTCGAGTCTGGTTCAAGAAGACTGATTCAAGGCGTAGTCCATCAAGCTCTTCTTCAGACAAAGACAATAGTCACTACGTGAGATTCAAGGCTGTAGTCCATCTCATTTATGCATAGTATACAACTGCCCAAACATTCTCTTATTCTTGTCTTACTTTCTTTCCTTCTATTACTTCGGGATTTGACCTTTGGGGGGGGGGGGGGGGGATTGTTAGTTGTATGTGTGTTGTGTTCACACACACATGAGCTAGCAAAAGCTCACTCCCTTACAATAATTTTGACCGTTATGAACCCATTAAACTTGTAACATCAACTCATGTCCAGGTACAATGTACCACATGGTTTTTCATTTGAATTTTGTAACGTTCAGTATTTATTGGCTGGATTAAATTGTATTCATTCTCCTTTATTCCCTAACCTTAGAGAAAAGCCTATATATTGAGGCCAATCTCAATACTTTGAACATACAAAAAAATTACTACAAGACACTCTCTCGCTCTCTCGAATTTTTGTCACTCCGAAACTCTTTTGTTCTTGGTTTGTTGCTCTGGGCAGAGCTAAGTCAGGGTCAATCTCCCTGAGTTATGTGCGACGACGGGATACCGGTAGAGCGGGGGTTTTATTACTAGAAGCATCCGAAAAAGTCTGCACATAGACCCGGATTAACTCTTAGGGCAGTGCTTCGTGCGCGACTTCCCCGGAGGCCGGTAACTTTAACTTCTTTTATTTTGTTTGCAGATTATTGGAGTAGTAGAGCAATATTTTCTAACAATTCTTACTTCCAATATTTGGATAGATAATTTATATATTGAAAGTTGTCAAATTTATACTTCCATATTTTGATCTTTAAATATGAAGAAGTGAAAAAAGTACATAATAATAATAATAAACTATTTAATTATCTAAGTAAACTGATAATTAATTATTTAACTTTTTATGATTTGAGTATTAACAATTAATATCACCAAATATTTCATTAAGTAATTCTAATATATGAAATGATATTAGTATTGTGTATTATTTTAGTGTGTCTTCACTATAAAATTAACTATACATTTTTAGCTAATTTTAATTTATTACAAATTAATAATTAGCTAAATTAAAAATTAAGCTAATTATTTTAGTTATTATAAATTAATAAGTTCTACTAGTAACTAGTTAACTTATTATAAACTAGTAAATTCATGTGCGTTACACATAAAATAAATTAGGATATATATATATATATATATATATATATATATATATATATATATATATATATATTTTTTGAAGCAATGGGTACTTGTGGTGAACTCGCCTCCACTGAGGCTCGAACTCCCGACCACTTGGGCCGCATGCATCTCTCTTAACCACTAGGCTAGAGGTCATTTGCATATATATATATATATATATATATATATATATATATATATATATATATATATATATATATATATATATATATATATATATATGATTTGTTATAGATTTATTTATATTTTAATTATAATTTATTATGGATATATGTGAAGAAGAGAGTGGTTAAGAGAAAAAGAGAGAAAGAGAAAGTTGGTTTTATAATTATTATCATTCGTATTTTTTTTCTTATTATTTTACAACGGCCCAATTTTAAACCACCAGTAATGTGCACGTGCGAAAAAAAACATTTAAAAATATATAAAAATTTGTCATTCTTAGAAATTGAACTCAAACTCAAGCAACCAAGAAATATACCTCTTACCTTAACCATTTGAGTTAAAATTATTTAGTTATAAATAAATTATATTAGATAATTAAATACTTAGTTAAGTTCTTTTTTAAAATAACTAATAGAGGATCTAGGTAGTTGTTTAGTTATTTTTAAAAAAATATAATTTATTTATATGGACGATGATAATATACATACGACTTGGATGGCTTATTTTTGAGCTGTTTTCAAACCGTATTATATAGTAGAAGATTTTCAAAACTACATTATATAGTAGAGATGAATTAATTTTTATTAACATAATTGATCATTTTTCTTACTAAGGAAAGGACAATGGACCACTTCCCGTCCACATCTTATCCCAAATTTTTTTTTTTGGCATACTATAAACAAAGACAAAATACAATGTCCGGCCAACAGGAAAAGCTCCTAAACAGCGAATTGGGCAGTCCATATGGATTATGCCAACCTTGTTTTCTTGTCAAAGATCAATATCGAAATTATTCGTCAATAATTTGATCCAATTGACACAAATCCACACACACCCCTCAAGTTGATTGAATTTAGTACTTGCATAATCTTTGCATCTGGAGGTGTGGACCAGTCTTGCAAGTTGCCACAACCCAACTTGCCTCTCTCTCTCTCTCTCATGCAAGTGTCTGTCCTCGCTGCCGCCACGCTGTCCCAACGTTGAGATCGACTAGGTAAGATACGGTCCACCATGGATGTTCTATCTGAATCAGAACCAAATCAGAAATCGACACCGTAGGCTTAAACAACGGCTCGTCATTCAGGAGAAATTATTAGATGTGTCGGATGCAGTACATTATTTCCACGCCAATCGTTAGATTACCATGAGGAAACACATCCCTATAATGTAATGGTTGGAAAGGGATCAGATGCACTGCGTCCGGCTCATATACAACAATTTCTCTGACATCCAAGGCGAAATGGTCTCTCTCTCTACTAAACTTTGACTTTTCAAACAAACTCCTTCGCAGATTGTTGTAGTGGCGGTGCTTTTCATCCACCCTTTTGTTGATTTTTTAGGTCCAATTTTATCCATTTTAGTTGAGATAATTCTGGTTTACGCATGAAAAACTGATTAGCTCTTGAAATCACGGGTCCAAGTCAACAAAATATTGTTGTCCAAACTAGCTAGGATGGATGATTATTATAAATGACTCAGCTCTTGATCTAGACTCGGCTAACCAAGATAATGGGAGGGGCAAGCGGGGATACAGCGAGCGTGGGTCAAAATTTTACAAATTCTAGAGGAATGAAATTGTTCAAAAATTATGATTGACCGTCAAAATTACCAAGTTAAGGTCAGGTAATAACTAAGTTTGTTTTAGAAATATTTAGTAATAGGAGCTCACATAATAGTTGGAATTAGGATTTTGGTCTCCAAAATATTCTACGTTAATGTTTGGGTCTTAAAATAATTATTTACTTCCCTACGTAAGTTTTACCTATTTAGAAAGATTATGGTAATAAGTTACAGAATTGCTATAGTTTATGGTATTTAATTACAAGTTATTCTAGAAGTTTAGTGCATTTTAATAGTTTAAAGATCGAAAATAGAATTTCAAGTAGATGCATCCCTACATGAAAATGGTTAACAAACCTCAGAGGAGGCATGTTAGCGAATCTTCACCTCAACTTCTCTAGCAACAAGAAGAACAAGTTTTCATGGAAAACTATCTAATGATATTAAAGCTTAATAATATATTAGAGATCCCTAGACTCGGACATTGGGACACCCTTTATTTTTTTAATTAAAGCTTAATTTTGAAAATTCCACCCAATTGTGCTACAAAAACTTTCTCAAAGGCCACCCAAAGACCATGTTTGATTCGCTGAATCAGGATGTGTTGAAAGAAAAATCGTTCCTTTTCTGTTTTGGATGCCAAAAAATGAACAAGAAAGAAAAAGAATTTTCATGAAAGAAAAAATAAGAGTAAAAATGATTTTCCCCAGCCACCCTAAAGATTCACTTTCGTCTCCAAATGATTCACTTTTTCTTTCAATTTTTCTGACCTTTCTAAATATCGAAAATTGATGCAAATTATAATTTTTTTAAAGAAAAAGAAAGAGCAAGAAAGTGATTTACTTTCCTTTCCGTGAACCAAACGGTGCCAATGTGTTGCATTTTGGAATAAAGACTAGCATATATTGGTTTTTCTTTTTCGAAACAATACTAGCATAGATTGTGGAACTATAGGACTGGCTCAAGATTTTATATTGCATAGACGAGTTTGGGATGTAAACCTACTAAAGTTGCGTGTCAGTGACATGAGACTCCCACTAATGCAGGATTTAAAATTTGTCAACATGCACGTCCTACTCCTGACAGATATGGAGAGGGAGAGGTTATTTTTGCGACTCGAACATGAATAATCCAGAATGCAAAGTCAAGACTGTCTCCGAACAAGCGACATATCTATATTTCGATCTGAAGATCTTTAACCTCACGAAACCATTAAAAAAGAGTGAATTTGAGTTGATGCTGCAAATTCTTGGATCGGTGTAGACATGTCAACTGGGCCGGATAGGCCCAGCCGGCACGAAAAATTGGCCTATGTGCCGGTCTGGCCCGATCCAGAATATCGGGACGTGTTGTGCATCATATCTCGGCCCATCAAAAAGACTTGGTCCGGCCCGACCCGAATCCTAAACCCGTCTCGATCCGGCCCAAAGCTGAAGGTTAGCTAATTACTTACCTAGATACAGTATAAAATACTTTTTTTTTATATTGATCAATTAATCACCTAGTATAGTGAACAACTATTTTCCAAGTTAAAGTATTATTCTTTTGATAGAAACTAATTAATCACCTAGATATAGCAGAAAATAGATTATACAAGTTAAAGTGAAAAATATATTTTATTTGGTCTAGGCTCGGTCCGATCTGAGGTCCACCTATCGTGGACAATGTGCCGAATTGGGCTGAGATTTTTAAACCTTAGGTGCGGTTCGACCTGCTATAGTGCATGGGCGTAAGGGGTCTTGCCCTGGCCCTAGCCCTTTCCCTGGCCCAGGCCCGGCCCAGCCCACTTAACAGCTCTAGATAGCTGTTGTTTACTTCATGTGCAACCTAAAAATGCTTGTATCCCCTTCTAAGCAAAGCATGATACTGAAGCTGCTCCATGAGGATGTCTGTCCTCTTCTGAACAAGCACCGAGTTTGGCAACAGAAAAGGAGACCACAAATAGTGGTGACGAGGTCCTTTGAGCAAAACTTGAAAGTCTAGTCATAAATCTAATATCAACCAAAGTTTTAGATGGAAATGATAGTTTGCTCTGAATCTTGCACTTGACATATTTGTGACGTCTTCATGTTTGTACATATCTTTCAAAGTGCTTTCCTTTCCATGTCCTTGAATTATAAATGGTATATGTCTGCTCAATTTATACAACCAAACTGCTCTGGTCAAACGATGCGTGTGCACAGCCGGTGCATGCGCGCGGACGAGGAGGTGACTGACCATCCTGAGAATGATACAATGTTCTTATAGAGAATTGAGCAAGTAAAATGATTTGCTATAGAATTTTATTATTATCAAATGATAGCTTTCCAGGTTGACTAATAAATAAATGTGAATTATTTGGACGAAGATGATCAAAATAACTATGGCAGATCACCCCCAAACCAACAGAATGGTTGATGAAGAAATAATTGGTCTGTTAATGTTGGCATCTTTGTTTCTAAAGCTTTTCAGAAGGTTCTGATCCATAATTGATATCCATACAAATTCTTAGAATGTTGGAAAAGCAGCTGAAGACTATGGAATAACTTTTGAAGCAAAGATGAAGGTATCTTTGACTTCACAACATGAATTCTACATGTTTCAGTCTACTATATTAAAAAAGTTAAAATCATAACTATGATACAGGTGTCTACAGCAATATGAGGAGAGCGAATAATCTTGAGAAGAACTACATTTTTGGAATGTAAGCACTCCAGATATACAGATACCTACAATTGGAGGCCAGAGGGATATCCATATACTGTCCAGTTTGCCGAGGAGATCAGCCGTATCGCTATTGACGCTAGCCAGCATGAGGATTCCTGGAGCTGGTCCGGCCCAGGTACGGGAGGCGGGTCAGGCCTATTCTGCTTCCGCAGCTGCTATGATTTGGTCCGGACCCACCACGACCGGGCGGAGGAGGTGGACTTCATTTGGGGCAAGGGGGTTGCACGGAAAATGCAACTATGTGCATATCGTCTTCTCCGGGGTAGACTGATGACGAGAGACAGACTCCTCCGGTTCGGGATGCAGATCCCGGATGCCAAATGTGTGCTATGTAATGAGGAAGATGAATCTATGGGACACCTATTCTTTGCATGCCCGATGACCTGGCACATTTGGACTGAGCAGTGCGCGCAGCTGCGAGGAGGAGTTGGGATGGACAGAGATATCCGGAGCATTCTCAGCTGGATTCGGGATCACAGTGGCCGAGATCCGAGGTGGGCTAGAAGAGCCAGAGTTCGTCTTGCTGCGTCTGTTTGGCACATCTGGAAGGAGCGGAACAGACGTATCTTTGATGGCTTGACTACCCCCCTATTGGAATTCTAGATAATATAGAATTCGATGTATCTGTAATGGCCCCATAATATCATTATTTGGGGCATGGAGAGTTGTGATGTTGTACTTTAATACTTTTTCCGCTATATGCGAGGAATAAATTCACCCTTATTCCCAAAAAAAAAAGATACCTACAATTGCTGACATATATAACATCTCTGATCTGCCTCGCATGCCATGAAATTGCGAGTAGTAAATATTAGACCGAAATCATTTGCCAATATCAATGGATGCTTTAGGTGAACTACAAATGATATCCGAGCTCAACATGTAATGCCTAAGCATTTTAAACTAGCATATAATATAGCTAAACAAGAGGGCTTAACGCTGAACTGATTTCCAACCCTCTATGTGTTCAATGAAGTAACTCATCTTAACAAATCAGCTAAAGTATGGAGCACTTGTAGTAGCTATTTTGATGATATTTGTTATCATATGACAGAGAAAATCTTGGCACACGATATTTGGATCATTCTTCCATCATCAGTCGTAATCTTCAAGATCAGGACAAAGTCTGTATAGAGGCTCTCACTATACCATAGTTTCTAATTATTGTTCGACCTCCATTCAATGACAGCTATCATTTGAAAGGACATCACCCAAATTAGCCAAAAGTTGGTTGCTCGTTTGTCCGTGCATGCATACGACCATAATGAGATCCTTGACCACCAAAGAATTGTCGTATTCGCAGAAATTTACAATACTGAACTCAATTATATGACACATGGAAACAAACAAATTGCTCGAGTCATTTTATGATTTTATGGGATAGACTGAACACCATGAATTTTCATTTATAGGTACCATCTGCAAGTGTAGCTGTTGGTGTGCAATAGGATCGGGCCAACGAACCAACTTGCATCGTGAGATCAACTGTGTATAGAAACTAAAGGATATTATCTGTAAATATGCATCCAGTACTATCTGCGGTGGCATTTGTTAAACATTTGAAACTTACAGGTTTACGACATATATTCCTCACTTGCCTTTCAATGGTTTATACCATAAACTTAGGTTTACCAAAGTCATACCTAGTCCTGTCCAACTTTACCTAGGAGAATCTCAACTTTATCTCTTGCTTTACCTTATTGGAAAGGAGATATTCCAACTTTAGAGATGATGGGATCTCAACTTTGAGGCCTGACTCCTTTCAACTTCACTTAGTTTCCTCAATACTAACATTTATATCGTCAAACCTTCATTTCAAATCATGCATCAAAGAAACAACTCTCAAGTCTGCCAATTCGTCAATAAAAAACAGCAAAAGGAAAAAAATTAAGCACTTTCCTTAGTACTGATCAACTCTTCAAGGGGCAAGGATTCTAGTTTGGAAGTACTTGCACATTTTGACATTCACAATGCATGGATCTGCAGTCTCTTTGACGATGCTTGCTGCTGGTCAAAGGATCCGAAACCCAAAATGAGCATGTTATTCTACTACTTTATAAGGGGTACCTACCATCCAACGATGGAAAGCATAAATCTCTATATGCTCTTTTGTTGTACCTCTATCACATGTTAAGAAATGTCCTAGTACACAGATATTCTGTCAGGGTTCTAATGGATGTTTATCAAAATGAATAAATTTGTATCTTGGGACACTTCAAAAAACATGTAGTTTGTGAAGCCAAGAATGAAGATATCAAGTATGAGCACAAAGTTGAATGTGATAGAGATGATATTAGTTACATTAGTAATAATAAGAGTGACATTACTAATAAAGGTAAAATTATTTCGTGTCATATCATCGATAGCTAGCTATGGTGGACCTCTATCACATATGTAGATTAAGGAGAACTGGTTCAAGAATGTGTGTGGGTGTTGGTGGTTGGGGAGGGGTAGGAAGGGGTGTTTAGTAGCCAAAGTTATCGTCTCAGGCTATTGACATATCAGTATAGATCAGACAGGCTAACAAATCAATATGCAATAATTCAGACAAAGTTTGAAGCACAGAGAAGAAACTCCAGGAAGGCATATACTTTTTCTACATCTATTTTAGGAAGATAAATGTGGCTTATGGACTCTCGTAGAACAACAAAACCTTTTCGTTTTGACATTCCATTCAGAAGAACTTAATGTGGTCAAGAAGTGCAGTGTGTGCCAATGACGTGCAATATTTCTCCTCATTGTCTTTCTTCCAATTCCTTTTGACTGAGCATCTTTAAAGAAAAGATCTTGTGGAGCCACTAAGAGAACAATAGTCAAAGATAGTCAAAAGTTTAAATCCTTGACGAAAAAGATATATACCCGAAGTCAAATACCTCTTGGCTTTTCAGTTCTCTCTCTATCCCTCTCTCATGCATTGTGGATAAGAGGATATGTTTAATTGTAGTGATCCCCTAACTATTGTCCTTCCTCCTTTCTACTACCTCTCTTTATCCCAAATCTCGTTTTTTCGAGACTAGTGGTTAATCCTGAAAATTTTAGCATGCTTTTATCTTGAATACAAGTGATTTCAATTGCATGTAAGATGAGATACCTTTGAAAGAACAGATAACACTAGACAACTACAAGTTCCTTAAGGAATATGTGTCTAGTACCTTAATCTACTGCAAGATAACCAAGAAATCCAGATACCATAACTTTCACTTTATAACATCTAACCATGGATTACTCGTGCTGAAAAATCGCACTAAAATCAAGCCATTAACCACCTTAATCTAGTACAAGATATATGTGGAGGTCCAAGCTTCCTTTTCCAGCCCCCTCTCGCATATAAATATTGCCCATCGCCCCCACTCTTCTATCAAAATCGAGTCTCACGGTTTCTGAGCTGTCATACTATACACATCTATAATGGATAGCAGATCTTCTGAAACTCTGAGGTAGGTTTTCCTTTATGTTTTAGGTTATGAAGTCTTTCTCAAGTATCCTCGAGTCTTCAAATATATCTTTCCACAACCTTCTGAACCTCATAGTGTAATACAAACCATATCCACTTATCTTTTGAATGGCATGCGTACAAGCTTCCAATGCAAATCACCTTCAAGTTTAGTAAGGCTTTGCACAAATCGTCACACTTTCACTATTTCCAAAAGAAAAGGCATTACACTTTTGAAGTAATACCCTGAGTAAACTTCATCTAGTCTTTGAAGTATTCTACTTCCAGATTAATTGAAGGAAGTTAGGGTGCTGAATGAACCAAGGGGCGGAGGAAATTTTGTTTGACCTGTACACTTCCTAGCTTTCAGCCTTTCAACATTGACATATATCAAACTTCTTAATACCCAGAAGCTATACAGAATTGTTCTAATGAAAGAATTCTCAGTGTAAGATCATTGGTGTATGCATGAAAACCCATTCAAGAAGGCATGGTACCAAAGTCCATCTGATTTGTGAAAGGAGAGAAACTGAGTAGAAAGTGGAGTTTGTGCATCATTTTACTCCATGAAATATGAACTGGTTAGCCTTTTAAATCATTAAGGCAACAACCTCAATCTAAAGATTAAAACAGGAACCTCGAAATACATGTGGAGTAAAATTTTATGTTGACTTATACCTACTTCGATATATTTACTGAGAACTTTAATCATTGTTCTTCATGAAAATGGATTTCTATCTTCTTACTAGAAACTATTGGTAAGGCATGTAAAGTATCATAACGTATACATTGCTTGCCTACAAAAGGAACAAGTGTGCAGCTTGCTATAGGCAGTTCAACAAGATGGAACATTTGGTGGAGCACATGAGGATCTCTTTCCACTCAGTACATGAGCCCAAGTGTGGGGTCTGCCAGAAGCACTGCCGCTCATTTGAGTCACTGAGGGAGCATCTAATAGGTAAGTAAAAACTCTAAAGTTAGGTACGTTCCAATCTTATTTGTAGAATACAACCAAACATCTTCCATTCAACAGGGCCACTTCCGAAGCTCGAGTGTTCTAAGGTGTTCAATGTTCGAGGGTGCAATTTGTGTTTGAATATATTTGATAATTCAAGCGCACTCAGATATCACCGGAGCACTTGCCAGTACTGTCGCGGTGCTAATGTAAGTTAAATTTAACTGCACCTTCTTTTGTTTTACTAGTATCATATTTTAACTTTCATTGGATAAAGTAAATGGCCTTGAGCAAAGGGAAAGCCAAAAAAAGCTCCAAAGAAGGCTCTTTATCAGTGATCTTAGGACTTCCATATTTGGAAACTTTTACCTAATGTTGTACTTCATAATACTTATATAGGTGCAGAGTACAGCATAGGATAATGGACTATACAGATACTCAAGACGGCCCTCAAGGTTGCTCTATTTAGAGCTTCAAGAGTTTCCTATTCAGAAATTTCACCTTACATTTTACTTTATGATCCTTAATAAAGAGCTGAAGTGATTTAGGATAATGGACAAAATCTTTCAGCTGTAACATTTTTCTGTAGCGGACTGAATTAGATTTTAGACTACCATCTAAAGAAGTGTGGATCAACAAGTGAAATTTAGAAAATCTTACTAATTATATGGACTCACGAAGACAACACTGCTTAACGGAACAATCCGTGAACCAATGACAAGCATGCAACTTTAACCTACAAATAGACTAGTAGAAGAAGATATTGGAAACCTTGTACAAAGTTGGTGTTCTGATTTCCAGTAAGTTTTACTGATAAATATAAGATTAATTGTTCATAATCCTTGGATCTTCTTGTAGGGTCTAGTCAGTCGTATGTCGAGGTTGGGCTTGCAGAACTCCCTGGACTTTGATGCAAGAGCTCAAGGCTCCAAGGTGGTTGCAATGGGTTGCAAAATGGTTGGTGGAGGAAGCGATGGGACATTAGATCTCTGTGCAAGGGTATGCCTAATTGATGAAGATGAGAACATCATCTTCCATACTTACATCAAACCCCAAATACCAGTCACAAATTATAGGTAACATGCACAAAACTTTCCCTTATCGAACAGAGTAAGACATACGAACTACAACAAATTTAAATACATGAATATTACTATTAATTTATAGGTATGAAACAACTGGCATAAGAGCTGAATACCTGAGGGATGCAATGCCATTGAAGCAAGCTCAAAGGAAAATTGAAGATTTCTTATGCAATGGAGAAGCCATATGGAAGATGCGATCGAAGGGTGGAAAGGCAATGATTCTGGTGGGACATGGATTGGATCATGACCTAGACTGTCTTGGGATTGGATACCCTTCATTTCTAACCAGGTAAATTTAACTGTTAGGATTAACCTATCACTCGTATCAAGTCCTTTTTCTTTCCTTTTCCCCCACAATGCAAAAAAGTTGTAAACAGATAGCTAAATGATCTAGTAACTGACTAGAATGGTTACTTGGTTTCTTGCAGGGACACAGCTACCTATCCACCATTGATGAAAACAAGCAAGCTTAGCAATTCTCTCAAGTATTTGACACAAGCATATCTTGGGTAAGCCCCTATAATCTCTATCATTTCTCTGCCCTCTGCCTATACACTTAACCTTCCCAAGGACGGAATCTCTCAACTCTTTGGTCATTAAATTATAAGATCAAACTGTATCAATAAAGTAAGTCTTCTTACAAGTCCATTGGTCTACAAGATTTCACGGCAGATATGTCTCCTTCTGAAGTTTAGTATAAAAATTAAATAACCACCTAAATAGACAATCTGTGTTAGTATGATTTCTAGTTATAATATTTAGACAAATTCATGATTAGAAATTAGGCTAATTTTCACTCTAACACCTTGAAGTTTGCCATATGTTAACACTAAAATCATGATCTTTTGTTCATAATCGTACCCTGAACTTTTTAAGTAATGTCACTTAGCTACCTTAAGTTAGTCCACCATTAGACTTGACATATTTAAGACAATCTTACCCCTAAAGATCAAAGATTTACATCCCCAAACCCTAACCCTAACCACCATAATCATCATCTTCTTCCTCCTCCCTAAATCCAAACCCACCACCACCTTCTTTCTCATCTCTGAAACCTAACCTACCACCACTGCCTTCTTCCTCATTCCTCATCCTTGAAACCAGACCCACCAAAACCATCTTCTTCCTCCCTCCTTCATTCCTCATCCATGAACCCTGACCAGGACAGGCCCCCACCACCCCTTGGATGGGTGGGCTAGTTGGGAAGTGGAGGAAGAAAAGTGGCGGGAGCATAACCGTCATTTAACCTTTTCTATTGGAAATATCATGGAGTTCATGGTATTAAAGTGATTAAAAAAAGTTTAAGGTATTATTGTATCATTGTGAACAAAAAATATCACGATCTTAAAGTGAAAAGCATCTTCTTCTGCCCCTCTTGTTGGCTATGTCACAGACCAGGGCAGGCCCCTACCACCCCTTGGATGGGCGGGTGGTTGGGAGGTGGAGGAAGAAAAGTGACGGGAGTATAGCCGTCATTTTACCTTTTCTGCTGAGTCGTTGACAATCTTATGGAGTTAATGATAAAAAAAAGGTTTAAGGTATCAATGTATCATTGTGAACAAAAAAATGTCATGAGACTAAAGTGAACATTGGGCAATGCCCAAGGTATTAAAGCAAAAATTAGCCAAAAATTATATGGCTATGTAGTATAATTGACCATCAACACCAATCATTGTTGTAAGCACATATTAAAACTTTGAGGTGAAATAAAGTTACCTATTATATGAAACATGCAACAAATTAGCTGCTCTTTTGCAGCAACATGATGCAAGGCGTGAAATATTTGTCTTAATGCGTGTAGATTAAAATTAAAGTAGCCTTTCTACACGCACTCACACACACAGTGATGTGAAGAATTCATCAGATAATTGTGAAACCAAAGGTAGCCCTAAAATTTAAAAGGATTTGTTGGCTGTATTAGAGATGTTCAATCTACATGATTATTCCATTTGTACAACTTTATGGTATGCAAATATTATCAACAATATGGACAAATATGTTGGTTTGGATCACCATGCTTTCTTTTTTGAAAACAAGGGAAGGGCTAGTTTTACCATCCTCCCTGGGTTATGAATCCAGGATCTCCCCTTCCAATACCAAATGTCTCAACCACTAGGTTGCCCAAGCTTTAGTCACAATGCATTTTGGTAGGTGGGCATAATTAAGTTGGTTATACCCTGGTAACATGAAACTGTTCCTTCTATCACATTCTCTTAACAAATTCTCACATGGGTTCTTCTTTCTCCCATCATACAGGTATGAGATTCAGAATGGTGTACAAGATCCATATGAGGACTGTGTCGCAGCGATGAGGCTCTATGTCAGAATGCGATCACAAGCTCACCCACGGGACTACAGCAATGCTCAAAATCGTAACAATTTTGCTTCTTGGAGGCAGAGGGAACTTGAGAGAATGACTCCTGAAGCCTTGATGGAGATCTCAGCATCAGATTACTATTGTTGGTGCTTGGACCCCTAGACGAATTATAGAAAGCATGGCTCCAGAATAAATGTCTTATAACTTATTAGATTATGAACAGGGTCCAGTGAGAAATTATATTCTCTTTTTCTGAACGTCTATCTAATTAACGTTCAACAGCTTACCAATATATGATTTAGTAGAGCTTGGACGAATCTACTATCCTTTTTGCTGTCATTGATATAAACTTTACGATTGTATATTCCGACTGTATGCGTGTTAGTTCATGACATAAGTATTTGGACTTTAATAGTTATAGTTATGAGATCAAGTTCGTATGACATTAAGTTGAGACACCATGAAAATACTTGACAGTCAAGACAAATACAAGCATGTGTATATAACTATATATGTGCCAACACGCACGTGTACAGAGACGTGCACCCATGCATACATACACGTTTGTTATATGTAGTGAATATGAATTACATACAGAGTGGCTGCGGCAATTGCCAGTTATTTTATTAATCCAAAGAATCATGTGATTATTGTCATTAGCAGAAAAAAGGAAGTCCTACTTCTATCATATGCTCTCCTTATATTGACAAAATCATAACTCGTAACTCATTAGCTTATATAACAATATCATAAATTATGAACAATTTACTTCAAATAGATTTCATCAATTTTAGCTGAGAAACTTACAATATCATTGTTCCTTCACCAATGCGGATTTGGTGGCTGGAATTAACACATTTGCTTTTCGCAGTGAATGGCTCCGGTACATTTTGACAAACTCGATACACTGTCTAATGATAGTGAGTGCGGTTAAGTGAGCCTCAAAGTCATTCTTGATAACAACAGGACGCCGAACATTTATTGCATTGGCAGCAGTGTAATTCTCTATGAAATAGACACAATCAGTCCTCGCCCTAAAGGCCACCTCCCTTCTTAGGTCCTCTGCTTGTTTTGTTGTTTTCAGGGCTTTCTTCTGAGTTAATACTACCACCAAGTGCAGCCCTAGCAAAATTAAGTAGATTATAGTGTGATCCAAAAGAGGAAAGAAAAACTGATCATAGATGGTTTAGAGAAGGCAACTTAAGTAGAAATTCAGTGCAATTTCAGTCTTTCAGGTATTAATGAAAGGACAAGTAAAATTTGACTATTCTCACGGTGCACCCTTTGGTCATTTCTATGTGAAGAATGGACATGAGATATAAAAGTAATTCAGTTGTAATCGGAATGGTTTTTGTCAATTTCAAAAAAGGAAAAGATTACAAGATAATTTTTGCATATTTGTGCACTCTTCTTATCATGTGTTTTATTTTCCTCTAGCAATCCCCACATATTATACTTCTCTTGCTGTTTGGTTGCTTGAAAGTGGGAATTCATTGAAAGCGAGCACTAAAAGTGATCAAAAGTGGACTTTCAATGTCATAAAGCTCTTTTTTCCTCCTCCGCAACCAAATTTCAATTTCAAGAGGATGTGGGCTTCAATGTTTTTGGAGCTTTACAGTGACACATCTAAGATTCGCTTTCAGTGTTTAATTGTGTACCAAACATTTTTTTTGGATACCCACTTCCGAGAAAGTCCAACTACTATGCTGAATTTGCACTTTTCACTTCATCATCCACTGTCAAGCTACCAAATAGACCAGGTTGGGCGGTATCTCTCACAATTACAGCAAAATTTCTCCAACTTCTGCTCCTTGTGCAGTCGTACCCAAATCTTACTTCTAAACTTAGTTATGCATGATAAGAATACTAAGGTTGGAATAGACAAGAAAAGAGGCGTAATATAGTTGAAGCATTATTTGGAATAGGTTTCCTTTTGATGCTAATTAAATTATATCAAGGGTTTTAGCTGCAAGTAGTAACTTCCTGGCAAAGCTCGGCGTTAAACATAGGTATTTCCAATGGGTAACAACTATGTTGCACGGCTTAGAATATTACACAGTTCAGATAGGACGACATAAAACACGGTACCAATTGTGACGTGTCCTACCGTACTTTGGAGTTGCATCGTGTCCAAGGGCGTAAAAAATTGCTTTTTTTCTCATATATGTTATTTTTTGGGTTTTCCTTATGTGAGTCAGCCAACACTTAACCCACCCTAGTCCACTCCAGCCCACCCAAACTCGAATTTCTGGTTCCGCACTTTGATCGTGTCCAACCTTCCTAGCATCACATGCAACTTTTCTTAGTGGCATTAGGGTTTTAAATGTGATTTCAAAACAAGACATGTAAAAAAGCAGCACACATTATTAAGGGTCCCAAGTGCAAAAAAGATAACCTCTTTCCCGGACGACGGCCGCCACGTCCCCGAGACGTCTCACCGACGACTGCCGCTCCTTCGGGGGGGCCCCGCACCTGACCACCACCACCACGCACTCCACCCCTCCTCCGTTCGGCCCCATCAGCGACGCCTGCACGTCGGCCCTGGACGCCTTCCCCTCAGTCTCCGGCAGCGCCGTCCCGTCCACGATCTCCACCTCCGCCGCCTCGTCCCCCTCCCTCTCCCCCGCAACGTCGGCACGGATGACGTGTCTTTCCAGCGTGGCGGGGGTGGCCCCGGGGGGAGCGGTCTCGGCGCGGAGGAGGAAGGGCCCGGACTCGGCGGAGAGGGCCCGGAGTAGGGTGTTGACGAGGGAGCTCTTCCCGTGGGACCGGAAGCCGGTGATGAGGATCGACGGTGGAGTGGCGCCGGCGGCGCCGGAGTCTGCGGCGGAGGCGAGGCAGTTGAGGGAGTCGCGGATGTCGAGGCGGAGGGAGGAGATGAGCTGGGAGCGGAGGAGGCGGCGGAAGGAGAGGAGCGCCGCCGTTCCGGCGGCGGCGGCGGCCGAGAGCTTCAGGAGGAGGAGGAGTGGCGATCGCATTAAATTTTGGGTTGAAACTCTACTTTTGGTGGGAAATGAAGGAAAGAATGGTTAGGAGCCCTCAAGCAACTAAGCAAGAGAGTTGTGCTTTGCTTGTTACGTTTATCTCTGATTTTGGACAGAATGTTCGTTCGTTCGTTACAACACCACACACTTTTGACGGTTACAGAGCTATCAAAATTTTGACAATCATGTACTTTTTGACAGTCCTGCAAAAATAAGAGTAAATTTTGACAATCATGTACTTTTTGGCAGTCCTCCAAAAATAAGAGCGAAAAAAGTGTCAAAATTTTGACAATCTTGGAAAAATAGAATTGTCAAAATTTTGACAATATTGTAATTGTTGTAACTCATATGTCTCTACACCTTCATCTTCTTGTAACCTACATGACCTTTGGCCCTTCATTTCTTCATAACCCCCAACCTCTTTCCCTATATAAAGAGAGGTTAGAATAGCTTGTAAATGTACACTTGAGTGATTGATAATATACGAGAAAGCTTCGTCTCCGTGTGTTTGAGATTTTGCCTTACGACACGTTATCAGCACTTTGCTCGTGCTGATAACGTGTCGTAAGACAAAAGCTCAAACACACGGAGACGAAGCTTTCTCGTATATTATCAATCACTCAAGTGTACATTTACAAGCTATTCTAACCTCTCTTTATATAGGGAGAGAGGTTGGGGGTTATGAAGAAATGAAGGGCCAAAGGTCATGTACCCATGCGTGTTCATAAAGAAATCCACTTCAGGATACGCAATCATCGCGGTCTATGTAGATGACATAAATCTCATAGGAACCGAAAAAGACTTGTCAGAAACTGCTGATATCCTGAAGAGGGAATTCGAGATGAAGGATCTTGGGAAGACACGGTTTTGCCTCGGCCTGCAGATCGAGCACCGTAAAGATGGAATTCTTGTCCATCAAGCAAACTACACCCAAAAGGTGTTGAGACGCTTTAGTCATTTTGACGTTAAGCCGTCCGCTACTCCCATGATCGTCCGCTCTCTAGACATTACTAAGGACCCATTCCGTCCAAAGGAGGACGACGAAGAGATATTGAGTCCTGAGTGCTCTTATCTGGGTGCAATAGGCGCTTTATTGTACTTGGCCCAATGTACTAGACCGGACATCTCGTTTGCTGTGAATTGTCTAGCTCGACACAGCACCGCGCCAACACGCCGCCATTGGAATGGCATAAAAGACATTTTCCGCTACCTTAAGGGTACTACGGACTTGGGCTTGTTCTATCCCTACGCGGTTTTGAGTGAGTCCAACGCTCTTGGCACTCGAAGCAACGCGACCCTTGTTGGCTACGCCGATGCGGGATACTTATCTGATCCGCACAAGGGGCGTTCCCAATCTGGTTATGTCTTTACCATTGGGAACACGGCGATTTCTTGGAGGTCTCGCAAACAGACCTTAGTGGCTACTTCAACGAACCACTCTGAGCTACTCGCGCTCTATGAGGCGACTAGAGAGTGTGTATGGCTTCGAGCTGTTATTGGCCATATTTGAAGTACATGTGATCTTCCATATGACCCAGATGAACCTGTTGTCGTCTATGAGGACAATACCGCTGTTATTGATCAAGCGAAACATGGTTACATCAAAGGGGATGCTACCAAGCACATATCGCCCAAGTTGTTCTTTACACATGAACAACAAGCGCTTCAGAAGATTGAAGTGCAACACATTGGATCGGAGAATAACCGTGCAGACTTGTTCACCAAGTCACTGCCAAAACACTCGTTCCAGAAACATGTCAGAGCGATTGGACTTAGGAAGCTTTCAGAGCTAGCCTAAGTGAAACATGTTTCCTGTACCCTGTTGTGTGCATGTGAGGGGGAGCGCCCCAACAAGTGCCTCCCAACGCCCTGTTGTGCGTATATCCCGCACCCTGTTGAGTGCGAGTGAAAAGGGAAGCATCCTGATGTATGCTCGTGTACTCTTTTTCCCTTCGACCAAAGTTTTTTCCACTGGGTTTTCTTTGGCAAGGTTTTTAACGAGACACAGTTCAAATCCCTTATTCACTAAGGATTATTATAATCAGGGAGAGTATCCAGTTGTATACTTCTAAACCATCGTGTACTCTTTTGTCCTTCGATCAGCTGTTTTTTCCACTGGGTTTTTCCTGACAAGGTTTTTTGACGAGGCACCTTTGCAATGGTTAGTTTACCCCCATCACACTGACCTGTGTGTACTCTTTTGTCCTTCGACCAAAGTTTTTTTCCCACTGGGTTTTATTTGGCAAGGTTTTGACGAGGCACAAGTAGATGGTCAAAATTGTAAGATACAAGCTACTGACAGACGAAGAAACTCAGAGGTGTTTACAAGCAGAATTTCTGGAGAGCCAAGGGGGAGTGTTGTAACTCATATGTCTCTACACCTTCATCTTCTTGTAACCTACATGACCTTTGGCCCTTCATTTCTTCATAACCCCCAACCTCTCTCCCTATATAAAGAGAGGTTAGAATAGCTTGTAAATGTACACTTGAGTGATTGATAATATACGAGAAAGCTTCGTCTCCGTGTGTTTGAGCTTTTGCCTTACGACAGTAATGTCCTAAAATAATAAAGACTACAAAAATTTGACAGTTCTAAATATATACAGCCGAAATGTATTTCTCCTAATAATTGTTGTAATGTCCTTTAACATTTGTCTTACAAAATATTACATGAGTGATATAAGTATCGAAGAAAGTATCACGTCGTATACGTATCATCATCGACAAAATAGTGTTGGATACAAATGAGCATCATAAGCATCAAAACTGAAAATTGTTCCAACATGTAAGAATTTATTTCACAGAAGAACACCAAATACAGAACATTAAGCATAGCACACGTGGAGGAGTTTGGGAGGATTATAATTTCTCAAGTTGTTCAAACTTTTTTCACTTTTATATTTTTTTAATTTTATATTTTTTCATTTTTTTTTTTTTTTTTGACTTCACCGGTAGCAAAATGACATGAAACAATAGAAGTGCAAAGATACTTTTCTTCAATCTTGTTAAAGATACAGGTGCAGTTGTCTTCTGTTGCACATGAGAACATCAGCCGTTCTACTCTTACTAGAAATCCTGGAATAAACCTTCTTCCAAGTTTTCTTTCAAAAAAGATGTATACGTTTTCTTTCAAAAAGATGTTATGTGAGATCACAAAGTAAAACGCCAAGAATTTTAGCTTTATGGTTACTTCCTCTGGTGACCAACCATATGAAACTTTTCCAAATGTTCCTTGTGTGGTTTCTCAAACCCTTTCAAACTTATCGGACAGTTCTAGATAGTTCTAGATGCTCAACCTCTGACCTTTGTATCATTTTCTTCATTTATTTCCCAAATATTATCAGGACTTTCTGCAGTTATGCTGCTCGGAAAATACGTTAATAATACCTACATGCCTTGCACCAAAAGTATCATCAGACATGCAAGAAAGTTCATAACTCCAATCAGTCGGTAAATAATATTGAGCATCTGTCATTAATTACAATACAATGGATACAACCACATATTTTTTTTCTCAGAACACCAATCAGATAATTTTTTGATGGAAAACATATATATACTACTCTTACAAACCCGCATCCATTAGCAACACAAAACATTCACAAGAGCGTAGGCCTGGTAAAAAGGAGGTTCCATTAGATATCTGGTTGCAGGTAACTTGTATGGAGAATTGTATACACTGTGGCAGCCATTATTGCATTTAGTGATTTTGAGTGGAGAAGAGAGTGTACGCGGAGATGAGAGAGCTGACGGCAAACGCAATGAATGCCAAGAAAGACATTGCAACAGAGCCGCTGATCATGTTCGTGAAGGGGTCCACGCCCCAGTTAGATACCCAGTAGTCAGTGCGAGCAGTCACTGAGGATGATGCCGATATCAAAAGGTATGCCAAAATCTGCAATAATTTGAAACAAATGTAATCTGTTACATAACCAACATAAAGTACCTCAGAGATATTTCATATATAGTTTATTAGATCATAAACAAAAGCAATTCTTGGCATAGAGCAGGTTTGACCAGTATTTAAAAAGAAGAGTTCATATTTTCTGGCTCGAAGTTCCAAATGACAAACTAGTATGAGATCCCAATAACATTGTGATAAACTCTAATCTAACACCATCAAAACAATGTGGTAAAATATGTTTCAAGACTGTCCTAGTGTCCTCCTTCCAAGATTAATTCTAGTGAAGCATAAAATCTTAAAACATATAAAAGCCCAATATCCATGTTTATGGTTGTAATTTGCACTTGCTATCAACAATAAGCCATCGAGTAACAGTGATCATTTGGCTGACAGCATATAACAACATGCATCTTAATATCATTGTAGGCTCTGTAGGGTAATCTTGAATCAACAGTGTACTTGAGTCAATATAATATTTGGCCTGGTGGCAAAACATAACTTCGGGCAGCTAAACTTGAATATTTCAGATATTTCACACTACACTAATTTACCAAACTTGTTAATGGGTACTTACTTTTTATTAGCTGAAAATTTATGCCAAACTTTATGAAGCAAATGCCACATATATGATCAGTCTGATTATGCTAATGATACTCCATTACTCCAAACTCACATCATTTCCCAATTCCTAATCAATAAACGAGTAATTAAAGAAAAAATAAAACCAAAGAAAGTATGAGAACAGAAAGTCCCGACTCTGAATGCTAAAAACAAGTCGCACTAATTCCCGATAATCAATGCACAAGAAATTAAGAAAAAAGTAAGCCTAAGAAAGTATGAGAACAAATACTCCCAAATCTGAATACTATAAGCTACACCTCCTGGAATGCGCCTTCAAAGTTCTATAATCCAACATCACTGCCACTCATTCTCCAATGCGATTTTCTTTTTCGGGGTGGTCCATTGTGTAGGGGTTTTTTTGGTGGTGGTGGTTGTCTGCGTGTATCCGGGTGGGGGTAGGGGTGGGGTGTGTGTTGGGGGGGGGGGGGGGGGGGGGGGGGGGGGGGGGGGGGGGGTTCACTTTTGTGGAATCATCTCCCATCAAAAGACCCACTAGTTGCAACTAAATAGTCGTAGTCCATTATGCCTATTGTGTCATCCTGCCTTTTGCAGCGACAAATCTGGTATTCAGTGAAACTGGGGATGGGAACAAATACCAATGGTCCAGTCTCTATGTACCCACTAGTCAAGGTCAAAGAAACAAATCTAGACATCATTTCTGGTAAGTGCCATCATTAGCAGCTTAAGCAGGGTGGTTACTTTATCATAGAAGTACATGTACACTAATTATCCAAATAGTGCAAAATCTCACAGTAGACACGAACAAGAAGCTGTTTTAAAGAAACTGCACCAGTAAATGCCTTCTTAACATTTATGAGTGATCATTCTACCTCGTCATAATCTTTCGTCATTTCTTTCCCTTTCATTACTCTGTTGCATCTTAGATTCCTTGGGCTGCTTGGTCATGGCATAGATAACTGTACCATAAGAATTCAGTTGTCTTTGGACAAGGATGTAATGCATTAATCTTAAGAATCTTAACTACCATGAAATGGTTTGCATTGGCAAGTCCAATCAGCATACTAGTTTATATGTAAATATACAAATGTTAAAGAATGATGGGGTTTATTCAGCTTACAGGATATCAGAACATGCATCTAAAACGTACATCATGTTCATGTTACCTCAACTTGCAAGTGCCTTGGTCAATTCATCTCCCACAAAAATCCACAAAAGAACCTAATTTCCCAAACTTCCAGCAGCTGACATTACCTGAATATAGTTTGGGATTCCTCGAGTCTATTACTAGTTTTTTTTTACTTTTTAGCACTTCAAATTTCATGTTAATTTCTGCCGGTAAAGCCCCCCATCTCTTGGTTGTTCTGATTATCCAAAACTCAAAACCCTTTTAGATTATTTCCCATGTATCAATTACAAGTCCTTATTCTTGATCAACACATGGTAAGGTTGTCATGAAGGAAAAAGAGACCTTATACTGTCTGCATGCTGCAGGAAAGCTCTTAGAACGTAGAAGCCAGCCCTACCCTACAATCAAACATCACTGTCAACCAATTCGCATTCCCAACTTTACATATGACACTCCAGTCTAGAGTTGCTTCCTGACCGGAGTGGAAGTTATGATGTATTGTCTCAGGGTGCAGCTGAAGAGCTTGTGCTCTTCAAGAATACCAGATCACCCTTTATTGTTGCAGCAACAAAGGTGCGGCATGCAGGTGGTGAAATAAGATGCAAGGATTTATTAAGAAAAGGCTTTCGTTGTTTCATAATCAGTAATGCATGCATGCAGTTATGATTTGACAAGTGATCTTGTCCTGTTTACATCCTTAGTCACATCTAACAAGTTCAGCTTTCGTAACCCATATTCCAACTGGTTTGCCTACAAGGAAGGTAAAATAAGTAACGACGTTCTGGCTTTTCTGTAAGCTGTACCAACAAAAATTCCAGAATCAAAGGGGTTATACAGTGATATTGCACCTACTTGAGTTGCAACTAACCCAACACAGCTCCTAAAAATATTATCCCAAAGACTCATACAACAGGGTCATTCGTGTTACTCGCACATGTGACTGGAAGTTGAAACATCAAGCGTCCGAGAGTCGGAATTTGTCCGCCACCTTTCATAAAACTGGGTAAGAGGACATAACTAGACTTCATGTGTAAGCAAATGTAAAGTTGCGTGCATATATTACAGAAGTAACAGAACCAATTGGTAAAATAGTTTGACAAGATTGGCATGCATATCAACTCGAGATTATCCAAACTAGACATTCAACCATGCAATAGCCAACAACGTAATGAAATTGTGGAAGTCCATAAATACCGTAGTGTGCTCTGTTCGTACAACTTTGCAGGACAAAAGCACTAACCTGATCCATCGCAAAATCGAAATAGTAGCCCATTGGACGGCCAATAATGTGCTTCTTACTAGTCATATGGTGGACCTCGGCGTACGCTTGGAACGTTGCGTACACGAACCCAATCACGTTTACCGACAGACAATACCTGCGATGACAACCAAAACATTTATTTAAATATCTCCAATAGATATCCGAAAAATGTGCCTCTGTTAATTATCAGAAGAGAAGGGGAAAAGAACCTATTTTCTCGTCTTAACGAAGACATCCCTATTTTTTCATCAATTATCACTCTTTCCCATTAGTAGGTAAAATTAAAATTTTGAAATAACAAATACTACAAGATTATGTAGCTTCCATTCTCAATGTTGCCCCAAAGTTTTCATTTTGATAGTTTGGCTTTCATCGAATAGAAATCTACTGATAAGAAACTATCACAAGGACTTGTATGAAAAAATTCGAAGAAGAAGAAGAAAGTAAGTGTACCGGTACTCGTTGTATTGATCATAGGAATCGAGCGCCCACCCCTTCCTCTTATCGGCCGCCATGACGGAGAAGGAGATGAGGCAGAGCGTCGCCGCAGCGAGCCTGACCCCGACCGCCAGCTTCCCCACCGACGCCGACGCCCGGTCCTTCCGCAAGGTCCACGTCGCCGACCTCGAGCCCCCTCTGTCCGTCTTCGCCGCCGCCGCCGCCGTCACGGCCGCCGGCGTCTGCGTCTGCGCCGGGAACGAGGCCGGCCGCGGCGGCGGGAGCTTGGCCGGGGATGGTGTGGGGTGCTCTATTTGGGAGAGCGGGGATCGGTAGGGGGAGGACTCCATCGGTGAGTCTTGGAAATGCATGGGGCTAGGGTTAGGGTTTTGCATTGGGGATTTGGGAACAGTTGGTTGCTTTGTTTCTTTATTCAATTCGCACGGAAAGTGAAGATTCGGAATAATCGAAGGAAAAAAGAAAAAGAAAAAGTAGAAAATTTTACAGCTAATTGTGTTTGCTTAGTCCTAATGGTAAGCAATAGTAGCTTTTTGTTGTGGGTTACTTTTGGAGCTTGAGCCGAACTGAGCCGCATAAGATAGTTAGTTCGGTTTAAAAAAATCCGATCAATATAGTTTTAAAAATATTAAAATTTATTTTTTTATTTTGACTTTCGATTTTGGTTTAAAATCAAATAAAACTTATACAATTATTAAATATTTTTAATTTTATGCATATTTTATTAGTAAAATGTGCATATTTTTTGTATATTTTAAAAACAACAGTTTTATATTATGTATGTATTTGAAAGTCCAACCAGTGGCGTAGCCAGGATTTAGGTACAGCGGGGTCAAAATCGAATAGTAAATTTTTAATCAAAAATATATATATAAATGCAAAGAAAACTAATAGCAGAAATTAGTTGCAAAATATTTCGATCACAAAGACACATTAAAATAGTTGCATTCCATCATAAGTCATAACCAACAATAATTGTTTACAATAATCCCCTACGAGGCTTCATATTTTGAAAATGTTGCAAGATGTCCTCCGTTTCAAATTTTACGAAAATATCTTGCTCAATGTATGTCACCAAACAATCATTCATAAATTCATCTCCCATTCGGTTACGAAGTGTACTCTTGATAATCTTCATCGCCAAAAATGCTCTTTCAACAGTTGCCGTTGCAACGGGCAAGACTAGAGCCAACTTTAAAAGCAAGTACACCAATGGATATAATTCATTCTTCCTTCGGTCAACTAATTTTTTAGCAAGCTCACAAATTCCCTTCAAACCGAAGAAGTCTTCATCATAACGAACATCCTCTATAAAGTTTTCAAGTTGATCACCAAGTGCCCTAAACTCCATTGGTGAAAAATCAGACGGATAGAACTTAGCAAATTGAAGCAAGTTTTCCTTATCAAAAGCCCTAAATGAATCATATGGATCAAGACATGCCATACACAAAAGCAACTCTGTACTCACCTCAGAAAAGCGATTATTCAACTCTTGAAGTTGTAAATCTATCACCGTATAGAACAACTCAACACGGTAGAAATGGAGGTTTGTCATCTCTTCAATATTGCGACGTGATCTTCCCCGAAGTACAAACAAGCCTTCCTGTAACACCCAGTTTTCTGAAATTGGAATATTTTGAAAATTTATTATTTTTATTATTAAATAATGGTGATTTAGCCATGTTATGAATTTTGGTGATTTTTAGATAGTTTAAAACTATTTTCTAAGTCATGGCTTATGACTTTGGTTAACTACTAGTGTAACCCTAATGTAACCCTAGAGATTATATGACTTAGAGACTAACTATGACCATATGAGCCTAACCATGTGATTAGGATATCAAATTACCACTTTTTAGTCAAAAGGGTATTTTGGTAATTTATTAGAATTTATTTGGATTTATGTAATTTATTATTTTTTTAATTAGTTGTTAAGTGTCATGTTAGCTCCTAACCTAGTTTAGCACTAATCTAGAGGTTAGCAACTAACCTAGAAGACTAATGTTAGATGTTAGCTTATGTGTAAATAACTTAGGTTGGAAATATCTAAGATATTACTTTCTTAGATATTTAGAAAACCTAGAAATATCTATCCCCTTAGTCAAAACCTTAAGGGCTAAGTTTGCAAGGTGGAAAGGAACCCTAATATCTACCCATACCCTTCCCATGGCAGACCAACCCTACCCCCCCCCCCCCCCCCCCTCTATATAATCACACCCCTTCATCAAAAGCCTCCTTTCATTACACCTAAATTCTAGTTTTTTCCTACAACTTCAACCCTTCACCATTTAACCATTTCAACACCAAATTGGGTCTAGTCTTTTACATTGGACTCCCCTACACTAGAGGATACCAATTGTGGCTTGCTAGCAAGAAATTGTAGAGCTTTGGACATTGGGAGTTGAAGGAGGTTTTCATTCAAGAAGGCCTATTATTGAGGATTTTGCACTCATACGTAAACACCCTCAAACCTAGTTAATATTGTATTTTCTCTTCATAATTGCATGCATATAGGTATACCCTAGCTGTGGATCAAGTTTGGTAGGAAAAAGATTTGGTTTGGTGTCCGTATCGGACACGTATCAGTGTTTTAATTACAGTGTTTGGTGAAATGCCACTTAGGAATAAAAGTTGTTGTTTTCCAAAACAAATAACACATTTGGGTAGCCCTTGGCATGCTGATCACGAGACACTAGGACTGAGCACGAATCCGAGTCGTGTCCGTGTCCAAAATGGACACGAACTCACTGCACGATGCATATACACTGTGTCCTGCTACCCGACACGGATTTCTTCGTGTCTACGCCACGTGGACACGTGCCACTTAGCACAGAGGTGGGGGCAACCACTGACAGGCCCCCCCTCGAGTTTCGTGACACCTCGTGTCGTGTCGGACACGAAAACACGAGTGCACTGGTCTTGCACTGACTGTGCACGGGTGCACAAAGCACTTTGACACGCGCGTCGTGTCGCGTGGACACGAGTCGAGGACACCTCGTGGTGACACGAGTGTGTAGTCCAATACGTGGGATACACGTGGACATGACCACGTGGCCCCACGTGGCGTGTGTCGTGTCCATGAGGCGTCGAACCCACCGCACCACACTGCGCTGCACAGTGTGTATCAGTCGAGTTTTCTCGACTGATACGCGTCTCGTGTCGTATCCTGGTGACACGTGGACACGAGACAGACACTGGAACACGTAGCCCTATCCCTGGCAAACCTAGGGGCACGACCATGAGACACGTGGATGTGTGTGTCGTGTCCTACACACACGTGAACCCGTGCACGACGCTGTGACACTGTACAGTGTCTGAAACTTATCTGATTTAGGTTTTTGACACTTGGACACGTTGTGTCGTGTCGTGGTGTACACCTATGGACACCTACGACACGTACACATATGGGGGCATGATTACCAACCACTAGTTTTGGGTCTTAGCTAGGTTTTGTGTCGGATTTGGGTTTACCCCCAATGTTCAGTGATGAACAGTATTTCCTGGTATTTTTCAGTATTTTAAAATGAATTTCAAATCGATTTTTATGTATATATGTATGTATGTTTGTGTGTATATACATAATATATGTGTATGTATATGTATATGAGTATGTAGGTATGTATATATATGTGTGTAGGTGTATATATATGTGTGTGGGTGTATGTATAGGTGTGTGTATATATATGTAATGTGTGAGTGTACATAGACCTCTGTTTTAGCCAAAACTGAGAATGGGTTTCCCATAACCCATAACCCTAATCCTAACCCTTGCTAACTGTAGTGCCCCGTCCCGCAAAGTCAATCGGAGGAATCGAAATGTCGACGGCGTTCGGCCTTAGCCTTGCAACGGCTTGCTCGGAGACATCGCTCAGGTGGGGTAGTTTCGGTGAACTCTCCTCATCTTTGCCTTCACATAATAAATCGTGTTTTCAACTTGCACAAGTTAGGCTTGATAATAAAAGCTACGCATCCACATAGCTAAGGGAATAATCCCGACGGTTTGAATCGAGTTAGAACATGGAAAATGTCCCACGGTCGGCTTAGAGTTGGTGCACGGCGTGCTTTGAAAATGACACTCGGTCCTTCGTCCCGTGGCTTGGGAGAAGGAAAGTTGGTCTTCGGTGCAAAAGCTGAGAGTTAGCCTAAGTCATAGGCGTCGCCCGTACAAATGCTTGTTAAAGCATGCACGGTCCTGTCCCGCAAGGCTTGGCATAGCCTTTGCTCGTCCCTTGGGTTATGTTGTAGGCTTGAGTGAGTTAGGCATAGTTATGCCGGTCGACCTAAGTCATTCTAAGTGCTGTCCCGCTCATTCTGCGGTTGTCAAGTTAAATAGTCCCACGATCCCAAGGCCCGTCATATGAAGTATGACTTGGGCGACAGCGTTGCATAGAACACGAGTCGGTTTAGAGGCACGAGCCACGGTTGGTTCAGTGGAAAGTTAGCCACGGTCGGTCGATACTTATGGAAACACGTTATGTTCAAGTTAAGTTGGAAGGCTATGCAGTAGCCGTTCCATGAGTTCAAAGAATGTTAAGTCTAAGCGATAGTTAGTCGCCGAGAGAAAATATGTCGGGACTGTGGTTCAGTCGCCGAGGCAACCCTGGTATGGGCTCTGCGAATGAAGTGTAAAAAGTGTAAAGAGTAAAACAACCAAGTAAATGAATTGATCACATAACAAGCCCCAACGGTATCCTAAAATACACCATGTAAACCCTTATGAACTTGGACAACTTGTCGACAAGGGGTGGTTTCTTCGAGCGGAATTCCGGGGCCACGGGACCGTCTCGGCCTAGGAAGAAACTGGTTGTAGCCGAGCTGGGTAATAGGCAACGCTGGTAAGGCGATCGGTAAGGCGGGGACTTTCATCGGGGCTCGCTACCTGCGTTGAAAGGGTCCCGTACTGCCAGGCTACGTCCAAGGCGGCTGGTTAGGCCAATCCCATAACAAACACTTAATATAAATTATTAACAACTGACATGGTAAGTTTTATGTCCAATATGGCTGGATAGGCCAGTGACCATTCATATAGACATTGTCGGCATGGGCGGCAATCCGCGTAGGTGCCTTTGGATTGAGTTGAATATGTATGAGTTAAAAAGACACAATGTCGGAGTCTAAGATTTGGCTACAGCGAAGGCGACGTGCTTCGGCACGAGATGTGGCGTCGACTGTTAAGTTGCGAGTTAAGTCAAAAAGGGCCGTAGGGCATGTTGTGTGAAGTTGCGTTGAGTTATGAGGCACGGTCGCGTTGTCACAACACAAGTATAGGCAAGACTAAGCGAGGAGGCGTTGCCTCAGAGTTATCGATGCACGAATCGAGTTCATGGCACGACCGAGTCGTTACGTCCCAGAGTTTGGCACGAAAGATAAGTATAAGTCGGTGCGTCAACAATGCAAGCACGAGAAAGGTCTAGAGGCAAGGAAATGGAGTCCTTCGTGTAGTTGCGTCTCTGATTATGGCCGTAAGGCAGACACGACTTGATAGGTTATCGTTGTTGGCACGAGGAGTGGTCTAGTGACAAGTATGAGTTAACGTTGACATTGCAAGCACGAGATGGTTCCGATACACAAGTTGTGCTAAGGCGCCGGTCCTAAAACTGATCCTAAGGCAAGAATAGAAAGACAATCGAAAAAGGGTTTATGTTGCACAAAGTAATGAAACGTGTAGGTTTTGTATGGGTGGGCGAGGAGCTCACTCCACCAGTACAGTGGTACTGACACCCACACAGTGTTTTATGTGCAGGCACAGGTAGAAGCTCGTGGCGTGGAGCTCGCTTGGATGCGTCGAGGCACGGAGTTCCTTGGCGAGTCGAAGCGTGCGGCCGCGTGATCTGAAGACTTATACAGGACATAATGTATGGACATCGCCTTCCGAAGCTTCCGCTGATCCAAGCATGTACTCGAGAGAAAAGAGAGAGCAGAGTGACTTGTAATTGAGTGAAAAGAGAGCTTGAGAGACATTATAAATTGGCCTTGCGCCCACTGATGTAATCTTGAATTCAATATCAATAAAAGAGTGTTCTTTTGAATGACTTGTGTTCATGTGTTCTTCTTTAATTCCGCTGCTATAAATCAATGTCTCTGCACGGGACTTCTGTGCGACGACCCCGTCGCAGCCGCTGTAATCGGCCGTTATGGAACCCGCCTTGCACGAGCGCAATCTAGGCTCGTGCGGCATCACGCCTTAGCGAGGACGATCGCTCCTACGGGAGCGGAGCGTGACACTAACCCTAACCCTCACACCTTCACACTCTCACTCACTCTTGTACACACACACACACTCTCACATTCCCTTCCCTCTATATATTTGTATATATGTTATATATATATATATATATATATATATATATATATATATAATTTTTTTTTTTTGGGGGGGGGGGGCGAGGGGGGGTCCGGGGATGGGGGGGAGCCCGGAGGGGGGGGGCAGGGGGGTGTCCGGCATCGGGTGCCACCCAGGGCCGCGGCCAAAGCCGCCCAGCCACCCCGGGTGGAAGGGAAGGCTCGAACCCAGCCCATCCCTAGGGGAGCCAACCCTCCTAACCACAAGAGCTAGGCCCGCCGGACATATATATATGGTATTATATATAGTGGTTATATATTGGTATATATATAGTAGGTTATATATATTGATATAGTGGTTATGTATAGTATTATATATAGTTGGGTATATTGGTATTGATATATTTATGATAGGTATATATATATATATATATATATATATATATATATATATATATATATATATATATATATATATATATATATATATGCCAGTGCCCTAGATATTTTAGCCTATGGCCTATGGCTAGTGAGTCTAGATTTGACCAATAAGCCTAGTAGAAATAGGTTGGCTAGCAAGTTGACCAATGTTGACCATTGTTTACCAAAGTCAACTATGGGTCAAACTTGACCTAATTAATCTAGAAATGACTTGGAAGGGCTAGTTGACTAAGGTTTGACTAAACCCTAGACTATTAACTAGTTGGTTTAGGTTTGACCTATGTATGAGTGCATTATATATATAGATTTATTGTTAGACTTGGGTTTTTATAGATAGATATATATGTACCATATATGGTATAGGTTATGTATATATACTAAGATATGTATGGGGTTAAGTGAGATACTTAGGAGTTGTGTCATGATTTGAGTTAGAGTATGGAATTAGCTTAATTATAAGATTTAAGGTTGATCTATATATATTACATGTGATATACTTTGTATAGGTAATTGTAGTATAGTATCTTAGGTATTCTAAGACATGTTAGCCTATGGTTGGTTTTGAGTTAGCCTTATAGAGTTTGACTAGATGTTGACCATTAGTCAAGATTAACCTAATTACCTTGTTGACTAGTCTATGATTGACCAAAACCTTAGTTAGACTAAGGCTTGACCCTATATGGACCCAAGTAACTAGAGTTGACTAGTTTGACCATATTGACTAGTATTTAACTAGTCTGACCATTGTTGACCAAACCCTAGATGACTTGACCTAGTTGACTAGAATGTTTGACTAGAGTTGACTTTAACCTAGATTAGACTAACCTAGATTAGTTTGACCTTGTTTGACTTGGTTTGACTTCCTGTGACCTAGTATGACTTGAGTTGACCTAGTTTGACTGTTAGAGTTGACCAGAGTTGACCCAGTTTGACTTTGACCTAGATTGGCTTAGAAATCATGTAGATTGCATTATATCTTATATTTACCTTCATATTGGACATGTCATAACTATATTACTCTATTTTAGGATATTGTGACCCTGGTGCAGACATCTGATATTACACTACCCTTTTCAGAGTATCAGGCGAGTACATTCTCTGATAGTTTCTCTCATTTATTTGTCAATTACTGTATTTCAGTTCTAGTTAGTTCTATGTGATTCTCTGTATCAACACGTATGGATATTTCTGGATTCATGTATGCGACACATACCTTACTTGCTGGCCTCTATTACTGGAGTCATTGAAATCATTTCGAAATCATTTCTGGAATCATCATGTATTGGCCGGACTCATCTCGATTCTTTTGTCGATTTTGGATTCACTTGCTGGACGGGAAAATATTGAGTAAGACATGTAGACATACCCCAAATCCAGAATCTCCAACTGGAATCTACCGGAAGCATAGCCATCTCTTGCCTGATCAGTGAGAGATGTGTCTGATACCTACAGCCGTTTACATGTCGACCTCGGTATTTTAAAACACACTGTTAGATCATAGTTGGACTCACCCTGGATTCATTGATCACTGTTGGACTCATCTTGTACCGAAAATCATCTGGTATCGGATTATGTGGACTGGACTCACACTGGGATTACATTAGACTTATATTGTACTGTCTGGACTCATACATATTATTCTAGTTCAGTTAGCTTTTATTACCGACTTCATTGCCATGATTCTTCTCTTGTTTTAGTTACCTTTCTTTTCTTGTATCTTACTGTTTCTCTATGCCATCATTACCTGTATAAAACTGTCATGCTCATCAATAAAACTGTCTATAAGTACTTTATAGTTCTTTGTCATTTACTTGGGTTTTCTAGATGAGTTGTACTCGTTCCTGTCCTGATTGGACCTGTTAAAAATATTACAGATAATAATCCTGAGGACATGCCCTACTTACCATGGACCTGGCGGGGGATTAGCTACCTTTGGTTCCGACTCTCAGGAGTGATTCAGGAGATTAGCTAGTAGACTACTTTAGCTTTCATGTTTTGACTTGTTGTATTAAAGTTAAGATATGAGTTTGTATTAAGTTTGTTTGAGATAATGTTGTATTATTTTAGTAGTTAGTTGTTGTTGTCTTTAACTCCTTAGGTATAACTTCTGTGTTATCTTATCATGCTTTAGACTGTGATTGAGTATATCATATCCTTTACTTGTCCTCCCTTCGGAGCTGATATCTGGACAAGTACATTATATACACTGCATGAGATTAGTTAGCAACCTAGGACAGCTTTCTACCGCCGACACTGCGGCGTAGGCTGGACGTACCCACTTCTCGTGCCCCTATACAGGGTGCGGATCGTGACACGTTTTTAGTGGTGGCCCATGCAGGTCGAGACTAAATTGTTTGGTTACGTTATTGTACCAAGCATGCCTGCAATTAGGAACTTAAGGTAATTAGACAACATTAGGAATGACGCTTAGAACACCTAGAGGAATACTAGGATTACAACATAGGAAATACATCACATGCTTGCTATTATAATTAGATTTTTTTTGTCTATGATTGTTTTGCTTTAAAGAGTCCTTATAAGTCCTTTTTATTGTAATTAGATGGTGCTTACTCGATCATCCCAGTATGTCATACCTGAGAATGGCACACTCTCCATCCAGTCAGCTGACCAGTTGACTGATACACCTCCACCTCCACCTACCACATTCCCCCACTCCACAAATCTACAAACCCAGATGCCTCCACCACCTTCCACCTCACAGTCCCAGCAGGACCCGATACTTCCACCACCCCCTATCACTATACCTACCCAGGCTTCCGTCACACTCGACGGGAACCAACTGCTCACTCTGATCCAGGGGTTCCTAACAACCCATCAGGAGCAGACCACCCTACTCCGCCAGAGCATGGAGCATTCTGAGGAACGTACCGTGGTCCCACCACCTGTAGAGCCGCGGCAGAGAGCGGGGACGATCAAGGACTTCATGGGTCTGAACCCCAAGGAGTTCTTAGGGACTGAGGGCATAGTAGTAGCAGATGACTGGCTAGACTCGGTAGAGAGGAAGCTCTTTGGAGTTAGGATACCGGATGACCTCCAGGTCGAGGCAGCGGGATTTCTGCTGATAGACTTGGCAGGAGTTTGGTTCCGGAATGAGCCGCTATTCGCGAGAGGGAGGGCCACTTGGGATCAGTTCAAGACCCAGTTCAAGAAAAAATTCTTCTCGACCACCGCTAGGGTAGCCATGGGGCTACGATTCCAGAACATCCAGCAGGGAAATCGTTCTGTCGACGAGTATGCGGCAGAGTTTAGTCGCCTGAGCCGTTTCGCTCCTAGTCTGGTTGCTGACCCTGAGGAGATGATGCGTAGGTTTTGCCATGGTCTAGTTCCAGACATTGGCATTCTTATAGTGGCGAACGGTATGACTGACTACTACCAGAGCTTAGAGTTAGCCCGGAGTATCGAGGAGCGTCTTCTGTCTTGCAAGAGGCCGGCTTCTGTACACATTGAGGGTCCCTCCAAGCGTCAGGCTTTCCAGCAGAAAGTGTCGATGCCACACCAGCAGACATGTCGTCCTCCCACACCACATCATTCGACCCCACCAGTTAGAGCCCCGGGACCCCGGCAGCAGCAGAAGGGAGCTTTGTGTGTATACTGTAAGAGGCCACGCTTTCAGCATCAGCAGCAGAGACCATTTCAGCAGGTGCAGCATCAGTATCGGGGTCAGGACCCGAAGATGGTCAGTTGTTCATACTGCAGGAAGCAGGGACACACCAGGAAGTAGTGTAGGAAGAGGCTAGGGGTTTGCTATACCTGTGGGTCTGATACCCACCAGAAGATGGACTGTCATGTTGCACCTCCTTATAAGGGTGCTGGGCCACCTGTAGCTCAGCACCAGAGGGGTGGAGCTTTTGCGATGACGGTCGAAGAGACCAACGCTGCAGGTGACGGGTTAGCAGGTTTGTCTTTTCTGTCCTTCCTTTCCCATCTTGTTGTGTGATTCCATTAGTACCTGTCAGGATATGCTTGTGATATACTAGATAGTGTAGTTACCCTGTTCAAGATTGTGGAATCATGACCAGTAGGACTATGATTGCATGTTATCTTTTGACTTTGATTGACTGGGGGTTTGACCTAGGAGGAGTACGACCATCTTAATTTCGAGGACGAAATTTTTCTAAGGAGGGTAGACTTGTAACACCCAGTTTTCTGAAATTGGGATATTTTAAAAATTTATTATTTTATTATTAAATAATGGTGATTTAGTCATGTTATGAATTTTGGTGATTTTTAGATAGTTTTAAAACTATTTTCTAAGTCATGGCTTATGACTTTGGTTAACTACTAGTGTAACCCTAATGTAACCCTAGAGATTATATGACTTAGAGACTAACTATGACCATATGAGCCTAACCATGTGATTAGGATATCAAATTATCACTTTTTAGTCAAAAGGGTATTTTGGTAATTTATTAGAATTTATTTGGATTTATGTAATTTATTATTTTTTAATTAGTTGTTAAGTGTCATGTTAGCTCCTAACCTAGTTTAGCACTAATCTAGATGTTAGCAACTAACTTAGAAGACTAATGTTAGATGATAGCTTATGTGTAAATAACTTAGGTTGGAAATATCTAAGATATTACTTTCTTAGATATTTAGAAAACCTAGAAATATTTATCCCCTTAGTCAAAACCTTAAGGGCTAAGTTTGCAAGGTGGAAAGGAACCCTAATATCTACCCATACCCTTCCCATGGCAGACCAACCCTACCCCCCCCTATATAATCACACCCCCTCATCAAAAGCCTCCTTTCATTACACCTAAATTCTAGTTTTTCCCTACAACTTCAACCCTTCACCATTTAACCATTTCAACACCAAATTGGGTCTAGTCTTTTACATTGGACTCCCCTACACTAGAGGATACCAATTGTGGCTTGCTAGCAAGAAATTATGGAGCTTTGGACATTGGGAGTTGAAGGAGGTTTTCATTCAAGAAGGCCTATTATTGAGGATTTTGCACTCATAGGTAAACACCCTCAAACCTAGTTAATATTGTGTTTTCTCTTCATAATTGCATGCATATAGGTATACCCTAACTGTGGGTCAAGTTTGATAGGAAATAGATTTGGTTTGGTGTCCGTATCGGACACGTATCAGTGTTTTAATTACAGTGTTTGGTAAAATGCCACTTAGGAATAAAAGTTGTTGTTTTCCAAAACAAATAACACATTTGGGTAGCCCTTGGCATGCTGATCACGAGACACTAGGACTGAGCACGAATTCGAGTCGTGTCCGTGTCCAAAACGGACACGAACTCACTGCACGATGCACATACACTGTGTCCTGCTACCCGACACGGATTTCTTCGTGTCCACACCACGTGGACACGTACCACTTGGCACAGAGGTAGGGGCAACCACTGACAGGCCCCCCCTCGAGTTTCGTGACACCTCGTGTCGTGTCGGATACGAAAATACGAGTGCACTGGTCTTGCACTGACTGTGCACGGGTGCACAAAGCACTTTGACACGCGCGTCTTATCGCGTGGACACGAGTCGAGGACACCTCGTGGTGAAACGAGTGTGTAGTCCAACACGTGGGATACACATGGACATGACCACGTGGCCCCACGTGGCATGTGTCGTGTCCATGAGGCGTCGAACCCACCGCACCACACTGCGCTGCACAGTGTGTATCAGTCGAGTTTTCTCGACTGATACTCGTCTCGTGTCGTGTCCTGGTGACACGTGGACACGAGACAGACACTGGAACACGTAGCCCTATCCCTGGCGAACCTAGGGGCACGACCACGAGACACGTGGATGTGTGTGTCGTGTCCTACACACACGTGAACCCGTGCACGACGCTGTGACACTGCACAGTGTCTGAAACTTACCCGATTTGTGTTTTTGACACTTGGACACGTTGTGTCGTGTCGTGGTGGAAACCTATGGACACCTACGACACGTACACATATGGGGGCACGATTACCAACCACTAGTTTTGGGTCTTAGCTAGGTTTTGTGTCGGATTTGGGTTTACCCCCAATGTTCAGTGATGAACAGTATTTTCTGGTATTTTTCAGTATTTTAATATAAATTTCAAATCGATTTTTATGTATATATGTATGTATGTTTGTGTGTATATACATAATATATGTGTATGTATATGTATATGAGTATGTAGGTATGTATATATATGTGTGTAGGTGTATATATATGTGTGTGTATATATATGTAATGTGTGAGTGTACATAGACCTCTGTTTTAGCCAAAACTGAGAATGGGTTTCCCATAACCCATAACCCTAATCCTAACCCTTGCTAACCCTAACCCTCACACCCTCACACTCTCACTCACTCTTGTACACACACACACTCTCACATTCCCTTCCCTCTATATATTTGTATATATATATATATATATATATATATATATATATATATATATATATATATATATATATATATATATATATATTTATTTATTTATTTATTTATTTATTTATTTATTTATTTATATGGTATTATATATAGTGGTTATATATTGGTATATATATAGTAGGTTATATATATTGATATAGTGGTTATGTATAGTATTATATATAGTTGGGTATATTGGTATTGATATATATATATATATATATATATATATATATATATATATATATATATATATATATATATATATATATGCCAGTGCCCTAGATATTTTAGCCTATGGCCTATGGCTAGTGAGTCTAGATTTGACCAATAAGTCTAGTAGAAATAGGTTGGCTAGCAAGTTGACCAATGTTGACCATTGTTTACCAAAGTCAACTATGGGTCAAACTTGACCTAATTAATCTAGAAATGACTTGGAAGGGCTAGTTGACTAAGGTTTGACTAAACCCTAGACTATTAACTAGTTGGTTTAGGTTTGACCTATGTATGAGTGCATTATATATATAGAGGTATTGTTAGACTTGGGTTTTTATAGATAGATATATATGTACCATATATGGTATAGGTTATGTATATATATTAAGATATGTATGGGGTTAAGTGAGATACTTAGGAGTTGTGTCATGATTTGAGTTAGAGTATGGGATTAGCTTAATTATAAGATTTAAGGTTGATCTATATATATTACATGTGATATACTTTGTATAGGTAATTGTAGTATAGTATCTTAGGTATTCTAAGACATGTTAGCCTATGGTTGGTTTTGAGTTAGCCTTATAGAGTTTGACTAGATGTTGACCATTAGTCAAGATTAACCTAATTACCTTGTTGACTAGTCTATGATTGACCAAAACCTTAGTTAGACTAAGGCTTGACCCTATATGGACCCAAGTAACTAGAGTTGATTAGTTTGACCATATTGACTAGTATTTAACTAGTCTGACCATTGTTGACCAAACCCTAGATGACTTGACCTAGTTGACTAGAATGTTTGACTAGAGTTGACTTTAACCTAGATTAGACTAACCTAGACTAGTTTGACTTGGTTTGACTTCCTGTGACCTAGTATGACTTGAGTTGACCTAGTTTGACTGTTAGAGTTGACCAGAGTTGACCCAGTTTGACTTTGACCTAGATTGGCTTAGAAATCATGTAGATTGCATTGTATCTTACATTTACCTTCATATTGGACATGTCATAACTATATTACTCTATTTTAGGACATTGTGACCCTGGTGCAGACATCTGATATTACACTACTCTTTTCAGAGTATCAGACGAGTACATTCTCTGATAGTTCTCTCATTTATTTGTCAATTACTGTATTTCAGTTCTAGTTAGTTCTATGTGATTCTCTGTATAAACACGTATGGATATTTCTGGATTCATGTATGCGACACATACCTTACTTGCTGGCCTCTATTACTGGAGTCATTGGAATCATTCCAGAATCATTTCTGGAATCATCATGTATTGGCCGGACTCATCTCGATTCTTTTGTCGATTTTGGATTCACTTGCTGGGCGGAGAAATATTGAGTAAGACATGTAGACATACCCCAAATCCAGAATCTCCAACTGGAATCTACCAGAAGCATAGCCATCTCTTGCCTGATCAGTGAGAGATGTGCCTGATACCTACAGCCGTTTACATGTCGACCTCGGTATTTTAAAACACACTGTTAGATCATAGTTGGACTCACCCTGGATTCATTGATCACTGTTGGACTCATCTTGTACCGGAAATCATCTGGTATCGAATTATATGGACTGGACTCACACTGGGATTACATTAGACTGATATTGTACTGTCTGGACTCATACATATTATTCTAGTTCAGTTAGCTTTTATTACCGTCTTCATTGCCATGATTCTTCTCTTGTTTTAGTTACCTTTCTTTTCTTGTATCTTACTGTTTCTCTATGACATCATTACCTGTATAAAACTGTCATGCTCATCAATAAAACTGTCTATAACTGCTTTATAGTTCTTTGTCATTTACTTGGGTTTTCTAGATGAGTTGTACTCGTTCCTGTCCTGATTGGACCTGTTAAAAATATTACAGATGATAATCTTGAGGACACATGCCCTACTTACCATGGACCTGGCGGGGGATTAGCTACCTTTGGTCCCGACTCTCAAGAGTGATTCAGGAGATTAGCTAGTAGACTACTTTAGCTTTCATGTTTCGACTTGTCGTATTAAAGTTAAGATATTGAGTTTGTATTAAGTTTGTTTGAGATAATGTTGTATTATTTTAGTAGTTAGTTGTTGTTGTCTTTAACTCCTTAGGTATAACTTCTGTGTTATCTTATCGTGCTTTAGACTGTGATTGAGTATATCATATCCTTTACTTGTCCTCCCTTCGGAGCTGATATCTGGACAAGTACATTATATACACTGCATGAGATTAGTTAGCAACCTAGAACAGCTTTCTACCGCCGACACTGCGGCGTAGGCTGGACGTACCCACTTCTCGTGCCCCTATACAGGGTGCGGGTCATGATACTTCCATATTTGGAATTTCAATCTCATGCTTATTACAAAAAGAAGACACAACCCCCAACAATTGATCCCATCCGTCATCTCTCATCCTTTGTAGTCGTCGCTTGGCCGCTTTAACTTGTGACATGGTATTGACAATATTTTGATCTTTTTTCTGTAACGCTTGGGACAAGTCATTTGTAATTCCCAAAATTTCTTTCATCAAGAGTAATTTGAAGGCAAACTCAAAACATTGCATAACATCCAACAAATCAGTTGCTTCACCTCTATGGTTATCATCTGAACCATCTTCTTCAATAACCTCAAGCACGTCTATAACCGAGGAAAACAAGTCAACCAAACTCAAAAGTGTACCATAGTGTGAACCCCAACGTGGGTCACCGGCCCATTTTAATGTTGATTCTTGATTCAAACCTCTCCCCATCTCTCTTTCACCACTATAAATTTCTTCAATAATATTTTCAAACTGTTTCTCCCGAAGAATATCTCGACGTTTGCACGAGGCTCCAACAATATTTGACAAAATTGCAACTTGATTAAAGAATGAGGCGATTCTCTTATGTTTTTTGAAACGGCTACAAGTGTAAATTGCAGTTGATGAGCAAAGCAATGGATATAGAAAGCAGAATTGTTCTCCTTCAAAATCAAGCTTTTGGGACCATTGAACTCCCCACGCATATTGCTAGCACCATCATAGCCTTGTTCTCGTAGACTTGCTACTCAAGCCATGCTTGGAAAAAAAAAGGAATCAATGGCTGTCTTTAGTGTCAATGCGGAAGTCTCCCTAACATGTACAATGCCAATAAAGCGTTCAACCACACAACCATGTCTGTCCACATAACGTAAAGCCACCGCCATTTGTTCTTTGACTGAGATATCCCGTGATTCATCAACTAAAATTGAGAAAAAATCATGTCCAATCTCTTGGAGAATAGCCTTCGTGGTCATAAATGAAGCCGCATTGATAATTTCTTTTTGAATTTCAGGAGAACTCATTCTATGGTTGCCAGGAGCATTTTCAAAGACAACTCGGTCGACATTGTCATTGTGTTCTGCAAGAAAGTGAAGAAGTTCAAGAAAGTTGCCCCGATTTGAAGATCTTTCAGTTTCATCATGTCCACGGAAAGCCAATCCTTGGCGTAAAAGATATTTAAGGCAATCAAAAGTTGCAGTCAAACGTGTACGATAATCTATTTTGGCTTGATCTGATTGATTGGACAAACACACTTCTATGTGCTGCTTTTGGTTCATTAAATCATCACAAGCTTTCACACATTTGTTGTGAGTACTCAAATGACCTCCAACATGCTCCTTCAACCTTTTTTTTTTCAATTTGTAAACCCCTCGCCAACAAACGAATCATAGAGGATTGAATCTCCTTTTAGTACCAGAAAATGTTCTATGAGGAAATTCGTGATTTTTAGGTTGACATGGTCCCTTCTGAAGGTATGCTCGACGAACAATCTCTATCACTTTAGGATCACGATACTCATAAATATTTTTTCTAAATGCAGGATCCGATGGAAGCTCATCTAAATTAACTGTGTGGCCTTGTGTTTGAACTTGTTGTACTTGAGGTTGCACATCATTAGACCTTGAATTCTTAATATATTGAACATTGGGATCAGAAGAAGAACCTTCTTGAGCTCTCGATCTTTTTAGAAGATACTTTTCCATTCTGTTTAAATATAGTAAAATAGACTCAATAAATTTAAACAAATAGAACAAAATCAATGAGGCATGAATAATGAATCAATTTTATTCCATGTAAGAGAAAATGAAGTTTTGGGCAAAATCAGTCAGTTGAGCCATCTAATTTAGGACATGAATGAATTAGGAACCATCTAATTTATGACATGAATCAAATAAAAAACATCTAATTTAGGATCTAAATTAATTAAAAAATATTTAAAAAAATTAGGGCATAAACTAATTAAATATATTACCTGAAACTAAGAGGAAGGGAGCCACCGATAGAGCTAGAAGAGCCACCACGGAAGAGAGAGGAGAAGGGACAAAGAAGCTGCGGAAGACCGGTTGTTGAATTTTTTATTTTTTTTTTGAACAGCGCCGCTAAGACCTAAGAGAATGGAGAGGGACAAAGAAGCTGCTGTGGTTTGCTTGCTTTCTTTTTGGCTCACATGAAGCACCCATGGCCCACAACACAAATGAAGCACCCGCTGATGCTTCTTCTTTGTTTTTTGGCTCAACACTTGCTGGCCCACACCCTTCAACTGTGCTGAGTGCTAACATAAAAAAAAAATCCTCAATTTTTTTTTCAGCGGGGTCACATGACCCCGCTGCCCCCTTCTCCCTCCGCCAATGAGTCCAACTTTCATAACTTAATAACTTTGAAATACAACAAATATATATATATATATATATATATATATATATATATATATATATATATATATATATATATATATAAATTATATTTTTTAATATTATTTAACCATAATATTAGCTTCTGGTCTGATCCATTAAACAATAAGAATAGTCAAATTGAACAAACCAAATTGACTATCGGTTCGGTTTTGGTTATAGCTAATTTTGGTTAGATTTTAAATTTTTAAAAATTTAGTTTATATATTTTTGACTATTAGCCGAATATACTCACCCTGATGAATCTAATCTTCCAGTTTACAAATAACGAAACAGTGAATCCTACATGGATGGACGAGACTGTCGGACACAAGCATGACCACGAGACAAGCCACGACTTTCTTGCAAGCGCAACCCCTCTTATATGAGCATTTATTCCATCATTAACTTTTGTTCTTTCACAACCAAACAATTTTCTATTTACATCAGTTAAAAAAAATGGAAACATCAACAACGTATTTTCAGACCAACTCTACATCAAATCAAGCCTAGGGGTGAGCATTATTTGGTTTTGGACCGAAAACCGAACCGAATAAGAGATTCGGTTCGGTTTTAAAAAAATTCGGTTCGGTTTCGGTTTTAAAAATACTAAATTTTCTTATTCGGTTTTGGTTTTGGGTTTCGATTTCGGTCCAAAACCGAAAACCGAATAAAAAAATTCAATTTATATATATATATATATATATATATATATATATATATATATATATATACTAAATATATAAATATATATATGTATATACTATAAGTATATACTAAATATATCTACATATATTTAGTTATTATATATATTAACAAAAAAAAACACAAATAAACCCAAAAATCGAATAAATCGAAAATCGAACCGATTTAATTCGGTTCGGTTCGGTTCGGTTATTGACCAATTCGGTTCGATTTCGGTTTTGCTTATTCGGTTTCGGTCCAATTCGGTTTTCGGTTATTCGGTTCGGTTGGAACCGAATAAACCGAATGCTCACACTATCCACCAAAAACACTTTCTTATATGGATCCACTGTTCTCTTGTATAATTCTATGATCCAAGCAGTGAAATGTGATAAATTTAGGCTCGTTTGTTCACGGAAAGGAAATGAATTCCCTTATATTTTTCATGGGAATAGGAAAGTAGAATTATTGTCACATTTTCTTTCCGTTGTTTGGTAAAACAAGAAACTACATAGAAAATTAAAGCAAAATATAACAATATTCCAATAATATCCTACCTTTTAAAATAAAATTAATATTATAAAAAATAACATTAATGGTAAAATAAGTAATGACACATGGTTACTTTTGTAATAACTTTTGTAATAAATGTTGGGAAAGGAGGAGGGAAAATAAATCCTATGGGTCTTGAGTGGAACAATATTTCCACTAATTTTTTTCCTTGCCAGGAAATTGATTTCCAAATTTGTGGCTACCAAAAAAAGAAATGAACAACTTTTCTTTCTTGGTTCCTTAAATCCGTGAACCAAACGGGACCTCATTGTTGCCCCAGTTGTACAAACCCAACGAAGCTGCTCCTTTATTACCCCTCTAATTCTATGAACAAAACTGCGATTGGTGTCTATTAAACGTATAGAAGAACCATTCCAAGAAATATGTGGAGACTGGAGAAATTGATACAGAATTAACATCATTACCATTACCGAGAAATTAATACTGATAACAGTACAGGAACCGGAGCCATATGCGAAACCGAATCGAATCAAGACGAGCTAAAGAATGTTGGACAACACCAAAGAGCCATTTACTACACCACTTGGGTTAACTACAGCATAGGAGTCAGGACAATCACACCACTTGGGTTAACTACTGCAAAAACCTGCCTTAGCCTGGAGGTACATCAAAACCCATAAACTGGCAGTTATTTACACTGCATACACAGGTGAAATACCATACCGAATAATCACTTGAAACCAGCACAAAAGTTTATTTCCAGTTAGTCAGGTTTCAAACTCAGCGCAGAAATTGAAGCAGATCTGCACTCCCATCAAAATCTAAGGCCAGATTTGGTTCACAGAATCATGGCAGTGAAAAAGAAAAGTCATTTATTTTTTTATGTTTGGATGCCAAATAAAATGAGTGAAAAATAGTCCCCAAAAGAAAAGAAAAAAGAAAAAGGCCTAATTGCAACTTAATACCCTCAACTATTCCAATTTTTCAACTTAATATCCTAAACTTTTTTACTCAACTTAATACATCAACTATTTAATATTTTCAATTTGATACCCAAAATTTTAGGAAAAAAAGAAGAAGATAAAACTACCCCTCTTCTCATCCCAACGTCCCCTCCCCAAACCCCACACCGCCACCTCCCTCCGGCCACCCCCATCCCTTACCACCACCACCACCCCTCTCTCCCTCTCCCCCTCTCTCTCCCTCTCTCTCTCTCTCTCTCTCTCTCTCTCCCTGAGCGTGCGCGCGCACCGACGGCCGTGGCAGCAGCACCGCGGAGAGAGAAGGGGGCGGGTGGTTAAGGGTGGCTAGAGGTGACGGGGGGTGCCCGAAGAGAGGGGAGGGGGCGGGCGATAGTTGGAGGGGCGAGGGGGCTGTGGAGGCAGTCGAGAGGGCGAGCGGTGGTTCGAGGGGAGGGGCTATGGTGTAGGAGAGTAGTTTTAAGTTTGGAACAAGGATATTTTGGTCTCGTTTTTTTTTTCAGGATATTAAGTTGTCGAGTAAAAAAGTTTATAATATGAAGTTAAAAAATTGAAATATTTTAGAGTATCAGGTTACAATTAAGCCAAAGAAAAATAGGAAGAAGATAATTTTCTCCACCCACCCCAAGGATTCACTTTCCCTCCCAATTTCCTGCATTTATTACAAAAATTTTGGACTAAACTATCCATGCTCAAGATGTGGCATTTCCAAACACCGAAAAGAAAAATTAATGAGAATTGCAATTTCCTATGCCCATGGAAAGAAAAGAATTGATTTCCTTTCCTTGAACCCAAGTACATATAAATAGATAAAGCCAACCCAAAGATACTTGATTGAGGTGCTGCATTATAATCCATGTTCATAAAACAGCAACTGTACATGATCTCAAACCATTTCCTTCGAAACTTTTAGTACACACTAACAATATGTCTCTCTCTAACTTTAGAAGTACTCGTTACAGAAAACCATAATAATACAAGAACCTTGCACTGTCTTGCGAATAAAAAAGCAGCTTGTTAAGGATTGCAAGAATTTAAAAAAAAAAAAAAAAAAAAACCTTCACTACTAGACTCCATATGGTCCCAAACATGGAGTTCCTCATGTTGGGGGAGTATGAACAAAGAGCAAGGCCTGACCTCAGAGAAACTGCAGTACAGAGGTAAGAGCCGCATTCGTCATCATCATCTCTCTTGCCATAAGGCCAGAATGACGTTGTTACGTTACACGTGAAGGAGCAGCTCTAAAACTAGAACTTGAGGTGTGTTTCCAATCATCTTGGTTATACAATCATTCTGGGAGCTTTAGGCGGTCGAACAACACCAGGAAGCTCTGCTCAGGTACCACATAAAGAAACCCTAGCTCCGTGCCTCGGACATATGGGCCCAAACCCTGCAAGAAAATGTAATGAAAATTTACAAAAAGAATATTTACTTCTTGTAGCAGTCTATCTCCACAAAATATAAATTAGAAAGCTGATATTCCATTCAAAGACAAACTAACAATGAAAGATGGTAAGTGTCAATCAATAAATGTCTTCTCAAGCCTGCCTTAACCCTGACTGCACTCAGGAAACTCATCTTCTTGTCATCTAGGAAGCACTCTTGATTACAAAACAAGGCAAGCTTCATCTCTATAAATGTCAGGGGTCACTGTACCGATCACAGTACCTATTCACTTCATCAACCAACAGCATGCTAATTCAGTTATGCCTTTACAAATCCTTGCACAGACTAGTCAAAAGAGAAGAATTTGATGAAAGAAGCAAAGAGCTTGACTTGACCAACCTAGATAGACTGATAAGCCTAACTGGGGAATAATCTGACAGCTTGAAGGTATTATGTGAGTCCCAATTCTAAGAACAGATTCACAACCTTGCCATAGTAGCATTACACTCCATATTTTAAATGTCCTAACAACCCATCAATAATTGATGCAAGATGGTTTAATCAATTTTAACACATTGCATAAATATTTATAACATTCTGTCAGTACTTGATGGCGGGTAGGATCCCTGGATTACTAGGTTAGGGGGATGTAAGAGAAATGCATGTGCCTACTGCCAGAAAGAATAAAAAAGGGCTCCAATAACTGAAAGACGTGACCTTTTTTTTTTTCTTTTTAGAGAATAGAAAAGAAGAGACTCAGCCATGGAGCTATGGCTTCGGCGGCTCGGCCATATTAGCAAGAAAGGCCTACAGGAACTTCAAGAACAAAACTGTAAACTTTCTTTACCTTGCCATTTAGCTGGAGTAGTTCCCCGTCTACCCACTGAGGATTCTTGAATCCAGGCCCTGCAATTCTTCCTTGACCTTTATAACTGGCAACCTGCATTAAAAAATCTATTTCTTAGCTCAAAAATAGGCATTAAACAGGTTATATCCCTTGTAGCAGCCTTACACTGCTGCTTAATTGTCATCCAAGCCTCTTTCCAGAGATATAGGCTGGGGACAGGAGTAAAATCCTAAGGCTGTGTTTGGTTGGCGGGAAAGTAAAATAAAAAGGAAATGAAAGATAAAGGGAGAAAAGGAATGGATCTTTTTATGTTTTACAGAGGAAGTTGCAAAATAAAATCATGGAGAAAGTTGTGGGAAAAAACAAGATCGGAAAGATACGGTAATGGGCGGCGGTTGGAGTTGATGATCAAAGTCGAATCAGTGGGAGAGTGGAGAGGGAAGACCCAATAAAATCTTCTTTCATTTCTGTCCCCCCCTCTGGTGTGCAAGAAAAATGGTTTCCCTTGGTAAAGAGAAAGGAAAAGGAAAATGGTTAAATTATGAGCTTCTCGCACTTTACTTTCTTTTTCTTTTTTCCTTGTAAGCAAACAAGTGGAAATTGTTCTTTTCCCCCTTCCTCTCTCACGTCCCTACCAACCAAACACAGCCCAAATTAGTATATTCCACAGAAGGGTTAATTGCACTTTGATGGGCAGTCATCATGGTCACACAAAATGTCACTAATTTGATGCCAAATTCCAAGCACCTTATGGGCTGGACAGGAGCTTATCACGAAATCTTTAGCAGACAGATCATCGTCATCCTATGTTCAAATTCATTTTATGAAGGGTGAAGTAAAACTATTACCACACCAAGCTCCTCTGGGTACTTTCCTCGGTTCGGAAGACGAGTCCCCTTGCCAATTTTCGCGCGAAAGGTTACCTATAATGACAATTTGATAAGAAATGTCTTAAAATTAATGTATAAAACAAGTCAGTCAAAAGACAAAGGATCCATCACATGCCTGCCCAGCAGGAACATTTATATCTCCAGTCAACTTTACTGCTTCTACGTACTCAAAAAACTCAATATCTGAGTCAGCTTCATCTATACTATTCCAGTGACCATACTTGCGCCGTAACTGTACCACCTCAGTGCCATAGGGACCAAAGGCTCCCACGTATAGACCTGTATGTTGACAAGGAAAGAAAAGTATCAAGAAATCTGGATCAAAATTTCAATCCAACAATGAGTTTTTTTAAAAAGAAACTTTACCATCAAAAGGATCCAAGCCATCATTGTCAGTAACTATCCGATTAAAAGTAGTGGTCTCTGATAATCTGTTCCTTCTCTGAGCTTGGCTGACAGCAAGCTTGAAAACCTCTCTGACATCTTTCGTAACCTAAAACATTGAACAATGTTTGATTATTTGAGAATCATTACAAAGAAAATTAAAAACCGATCCATTGAAATTAGACGAGTTTTCTCCACGAACTAAAGCCTACAGTGATAGCTACACCACAGAGATCATCTCGAATATATAAACATACGAAAATTATCAATCCGTGTGTTGTGTGACCAGGCAACTAAACCAATGATCGACCATCCCTGCCCATTCTAACGGGGCATTCTATTCCCAAGTCCTCCAATGGATTCAATAGCTGGGATTCTGCCTTCAGACCTTAAACAAAAACCCAGTTTTTTGGCAGCAATTGTTAAGAGAGAGGAATATATATATATATATATATATATATATATATATATATATATATATATATATATATATGGTTATAAAAATTGAGCATTATCCACAGATTTTCAGGGACAATAACTTTTAATAGGATTACGTGGTTTCATTAGGAACGCAGTCCAGGGTTGGTTACCACCTAATGGATTAAGTGGATGATTGATTGTCAATGCGGAATTTTTTTTATGGCTTCCGAATTAATTAGATCAAGCGACCGACCACCCACCCAATTTAATCGTCAACTAATTTGATTTTTTAACTAATATTATCGGGGTAAACATGAACATACATGAATCCAAATGGTTCAGCAGCCAAATTATGGCTATATATATCAGAAATATTATACTTATATATTACTTTTAATATCTAAAGCCATTTAAATTACACAAGCACACTTTACCAAATGGAAATAGACAATAGGACAAAACATTTAAGATAGATCTAATTGCATTCCTCTGAGATGCACACTACCACTTTAGAGAGGTTAGCCCAAAAATTCTTCATCCACAACCTTTTGGTATTCTCTTCTATTGCTTCAAAAAATGAAGAAGTTTATTTAACACGTGAAAACAAAATAAATTTCCACTGTATTGATCAGTGAAGTCCTGGAAACCAAGCACATAATCATACAAAGAATATGAGTAAAGAGTCTCTCACTCAATAAGGCATGCATGTAATTATGCATAGAATGGCATCAAAGTTTACAAGTATGGGCAGGGCAAGAGGATGCTTCCATAAAATCTAGAAGACCGTTTGCCATGTTGGTCCACCTACCTTACTGGTCATGCAGTTTAAGAACCTGTTTGGATGCTTGAAGTAAACTTACTAAAAATAACTCCATTACTTTGACTGTTGCACATGTTGTATATATATCCCAAAAAACTTCAGTTTTCTTTCTTTTCTTTTCTTTTTTTGAATTTCTTGACTTCTTGATACTCCACATAAATACTGCAGTTTACGAACATGTTTGGATGCTTGAAGTATAATTCACTTAAAATAACTTGGTAACTTTGATCGTTACACGTGTGGCATATGGGTCATAAAAACTTCAGCTTTCTTTTTTCAATTTCTTTACGTCCAGATACCATATAAATACTACAGTCAAAATCAGTTTTGAATGGATACTAATTCAGAGAATCAGAATATGAAATCAAGTAAGGAAAATACAACTTCAGTCCAAGAAAATACTTCAGTAGGACCTTACACTTAATTATTCTGTAGAACAATTACCTCAGAACTCATTTTCCAATACACATAACAAATTCTGCTACACTGTACTTAAGCACTACATCATTTTGGTGTATACAATCAGGGCCAAAGATCAAGCAAGTAGTAACTGCCAAAACACACTTTGACCTGAGAGTTGTCTAGATGGAGAGGATAGATGATAAGATTTACTCTATAAAATTGAAAACATCAATGACATACAGAAGCCAAAGATCCAAATTATAAGTTATGTCAATCTAGAGTTTATGAGAGGACGGGAAAGGAAGTGAAGGAAAAGGAATTATTATCTCATCAATCAAAAAGACATCGAGCATGAGTATTTATAGCCCACTGTGCAGTCTTTGCCGAACTAGTTGAATGTTGAATGGTCTCCCTGGATGAGAGAATTCCAACCATAATAGAATCCGGTAGACCGGTTGACAGTTAGATCCAGTTGATAGACCAGTATGCTGGTATGTAAAATCATAACTGACTGATCTCAACCTAAGTTACCTAAAACATTCCTTTGTAGCTTCCTAAAGCAAGGAAGAGTTAACTTCCCTGCATCTACCATCGGTTTTAGTCAACACATAGTACTGCGGATGATTTCCGTTCCATATGCTATAAGGGATGCCTATGTTGTATTTCCATATTGAAACCTCACAGGTAGTAGACTCTAAATGGGAAGCAGTCTTCCAAATCACGTCTGATGATATTGTCATTCCAATCTAGTAAACCGAAATATCTAAAAGTGTCAAGGGGAGACACTAAGGTTTAGAGAACTGAACAATCAAATTACAAAGACCACCATCAGTATATAACTGTAATAGAGCGGAGTTTCTCTTATGCTGTGTTTAAGTATCTTTTCACTGTCCTCAAACTATGGAATATGGATAATGTACAGTCTGTTAGGTATCCAGAGCCACAGCATCAAACTTTATCTGACCTTATGACTCCTTATCATAGTTACCACATTATCTGAAATGCGGTATGTCCCGAATCATGGTATGGGTTATGAAATGGGGTACACTACTTGTATATATTTACTTGTCTGTATTTTTGTTACCCTAACGGTAGGCTCAGTTGGTCGCCAATTTGGTTCACTGTACGCTTCAAAATAATACTTGGGTCGATGTACAGTCGAGAGGTAATGGAGAAACAATTGCTATAGGAACTAGAAAGTCAGAATCCAGAGAAATGCAGTACAAACTACCTCACAGTTCATGAAAATGGTATAGTTGTGGAGCCCCAAATTGACATTTGACAATAGATCTCTTTTTCTTTTCTAAAAAACTGTCATTCAAAGTATAATATAAAGCAAGGTTACAGTGAGATTGCAGTGAAAGATTTGGATCGCCAAATCATGCTCTATCCGAATAGCAAAAGTACCCCAAACACAAAGACTTGCAGCCTTGTACAAGGGTGTGGTTCGATGGGTGTTACGGTGTCCCAGGTAAGTACAGCCCTTACTGACAACACGTTTCTGCACCCCATTAGTTTCAGACTTCAGAGGTTATTGAACTTAAAGAGTTTAATGAAAAATAAGGATCCATGTACCCTATGCCAAGTGGGATATATCTAGTAATATAGTTACCAAAGTTCCAAATTATCCATCCCATCAAAATAGCATGACAAAATAGTAATCAATAATGCATCACAGATTCACAGAAATGTTGTCACCCTCTTTGATGCAGATCATGAGTGCTCAGGGTGGGTTGGTGTATGACTCCAATTAAGATTAGAATATGCTAATGGAATCATGGATACACCTCTGGGCAAATTAATTTAAATCATACCTACTAAATGAGAGCTACTTGTTGAAGCATGAAAACTTATCAACATGACATACTAATGGAGGCATGGCAATTGACCAAGATGGGACAGGAATGACGGAAATCAAGTCAGATATAGTACCGAATGTTTAACTAGAACAGTAGAACCATTATCGTCTCAATCCCTATAGTGGTTCTTGATCCATCAAAAATCCTCGAGAATAAATGTGGGTCTCATCCCAAGGCAAGGCCAATAATGGAAACATAACAGATCATATTGTTAGTGCCGGGAACGCCGGGGCACGCTATTCGATGGAAAATACAGAAACTGAAACAGTTGTAAAGACAGCGTTTCAAATGCAATTCCTTAAAGAAGGTTTTGCAACAGAGATCCAGAAGGATTCTGCAAATTACGAGATCTAAAAAGATATCGTAATACACGAATAATCTAAAGAGATTTTCGTGATCGTAGCAAACTGGCAGTAGTGCCTTCTAAAAAGAAGATACTGACAGAACTGCTAAAGGCAACAGAAGGATGACAGGCGAGAGATGGAAATATTGGGGTGAATTATCACCGTTGCTCAAAGCTTTATTCGTCCTCTGCGAACAGCTTCCAGGAACCAGCAAGGTTGACGGAAAACCTTGGAACACTCCTGCTCTTCTGACTCCTCGGAAGACGGCGAACTCCTCTGGCAATGGCTCTACTCTTCTCTCTCTGTTTGAAGTAACAGAACCCACGCGTACTAAAAAGTACTAGTGTTTGTGTTAAAGAACACGCTCACTACTCTGTTGTGTTAAAGAACACTTAGAATTTTTCTCCCTGGAATTCTGATTACTACTGCCCTCAGAGAGAGGAGAGAACCTGCATATATAGCCCACGGGGCGGTTGCCAAGCAGTTGCCTGAACTTCAGGGTAGTGGCAGAACCACTCCTGAACGTGCAGCAACTGCTGCAACCGTTCCCGCTCTAATATGTAACCAGCCATACGCACACTACGCACACTGCGTACGCTGCGCACTCTACGCACGCTGCGTATGCTGCGCACACTGGGCGTACTGGGCTGCGTAACTAGGCCAGCAAAGTGCGCCAACAAAACGCCGCATTATGCCTCATGAGCCCTTGAGCCCGAGTCCGAGTCCGAGTCCGAGTCCGAGTCCGAGTCCGAGTCGCTAAGCTCCTACGGAGCTTAGCTCCATGGAAATAAATTTCCAAGAGCAAAAAGCTTACAGCTTCTTAATTGTTGATTAAGCCTTTATACCATTAATAATTAATCCCACATGGCACACACCCATGTGCACTACATGTGCATCTCCATAAAGAGAAAAGACTCATATATATGGAGATACACATTCCTTTCTAGCCGATGTGGGACTAAAAACCAAAACAAAAGGCTACAAACCCAACACATATTGAACAGAATGAATGGAGAGCAAGCTTCGGACTTTCGAGCGAGTTATAAAGATGATCAAACTTTGGTTCAAGTCTTAGAACCTTGACTAGCTGGGAGTAGTTCATTCCCAACAGTCAAAGTAATATATTGTTTGTCAATGACAGACCCTGTCACGTTATATCACAAGATAGAATATCAGAAATGCAATGCAATCCGCTAATGACAACTATATAGTTCAGCAAAATCCAGAAGAGATGAGAGACGGATATATAAAAAGATATGATGACCTATATTAGTGGCCCAGGATTTTGTATATAACCATAAATACGGGTATGGTATAGAAGGATACTGCACATGGAAAAAACTGGGAACTCTGGGTATAACTTCTAAACTATATCTATTGTATTCTTTGTATTGGCCCAAATGCATACATTTAAATTTGAGAGTACCAAATAGTGATACAAACTCCATCACAGATTACTGTATGCAGGAAAAAAAAAAATCAATAGAATTCCTTTGGCATGTACTTGTAAAAATATTTATGTCTTCTAAGAGTGATTCATATTTGTAGCTATGAAGTAATAACAGTTACAACTCATATTGATAATGTAAGCATAGGAAATAAGTGGATCATAGATAAGAGGATGCCTAAAAGATCACAAGAGCCTATCTAAACAATTTAAATCAGTGCAATTTCATCCACTCTACCTCATTTCTTATGAAAAATAGCACTTAATCACGCACAATGTAATTGTTAAGACAATGTCTTCAGCACCTAATAATGCTCTGTTCTTATCAAGCTGTCAGATTTAATTGCCACTAGGGCTTAGATCAATTATAGATTTCTCATTCTTGGCACAAGTAGTAGAGATCAGTTTGTTTTAACTCACTTTTGAAGGAGCCTCTTCTGCACCCCAAAATGCCTTTGCAATGTCAGACGGCATGAGATCTGAGGCAGCCTGAGCAGCAATAGCTGCAACTTTTATTTTTGCAGCTTTTCTTTCACCAACATCTGGGTCATTGCGTCTGCCAGTTATATGAAGTACAAAAGAATCCTTTTCAGAATTCTTAATTTCTGCTGGACATCTTACATATGACTTTGACAGCACATCCTCTTTGTTATGAATCACCTGACCAATATAAAGTTTCAGTGCAGTGTTCTTGCTACCTTCAGTTGAGTCAGCACCTCCACCAACTGGAACTGCTTCCTGCTGAATGTTATCCAGATTAGCTTCATCTCTCGCATCCTTGACATCCTTAGCAGGAGTAGTCTCCTCATCATCTTCTTGCACTAACTGCTCCAAAGATTCCGTGTCCACTTTGACATCCTCGGGCACATCAACTTTTAGCATTTTAACTTTGAACCCAGGAATCCTTTCCTTGAGGAAATTAATAACACTTTTCAAACCTTCTTCACCAGAGTCCTTTGTATTTGTGGTCTTATCATCTTTCTCTGCAGCATCTTCCTTGTTTTTCTCTGCAGCATCTTCCTTGCTTTTCTCTGCAGACTCTTCCTTGCTGTTCTCCACAGCATCTTCATTACTTGGATTCTTTTCCATTGATGTCTCAGATAGAGGAGAATTATCAGCAGTCTTTGATGGTGGTGAAGCGGATAGTGTTGAATTTCCTTTCACTGGCTGTAAGAAAACTACCTGTCTAAAGATTGGAACATCAGAGATGATGCACAAAAATAGTCAAAAGGTGCATCATACAGTCAATAAACAAGAGCATAACAGTACCTGTGAAATGTAAGTTCCAGTGTCATCTCTGACAAGAAATATTTCGAAAAATGGAGTCCCTGGAGATCCAGTAAGCAATTGCCTGAAATATATAGACATATGTCAATTACATATGATGAAAAAAAGTGGACATAATATATTTACAAATATTATACCTTGGGTTATAACTCCTTGCCACATATCTCCCAACAGCAGGGCTAATTTGTACGATTCTACCAAAAGGATTATCAGAATCTTTCGACCAGCCAACCCACCAACCTATCTGATAAAGTTTTCGAAGCAACATGAATTTCTTATTAGTAACAGGATGTATATAGGCATATAATAAACAAAACGTTGGTAAAGTAACTGCATTCTGAAATCATCTTGGTTTTCAATGGTTCAACTAAAAGTTCTCCCTTCTGCTATCTATAAACGTAAACTGGATCTGGTAACTGCAATTTAAGCAATCAAGTTTCCTTTCTGGCCATTAGTATTTACAACTGAAGAAAAGATTTAAGATTTCTCTCCAACCCTGTTTAGCCCCTTCCCCGTGGAATTGACTATGTGAAATCTGTGATTCCAACCAAGCTTAAAATTACTTGGGTCAATTTGGTGGTGACAACCCAACCTACTTGTACCTTCGAGCAGCTGTTTCTTTGTCTTTAAACTTTAGGCCAAGACTGCATGCAGGCCCTAGTTCCCAACTACATTACAAAATAGTCGACAGCGTAACTAAAAGTGAAAGCACTTCCTATTTATCTAGATAATCACGATGAACTTAACGAAGTAAAAACTATTTAAGAAATAATGATTTATTTGCACCAAACTAAACAACATAAAAGTTTTTTTTGTCTGCTAAAACAACCATAAAATGATACAGATAGGATAATTGCAGATCCTCTTTGGTGATACACTGAAGAGCATATGGTTTAGAATCTCTGAATCGTGAAGTCTATTTCAAAATGACGTAAAAGAGTATGTAAGGATAAAACTTCCTAACTCCTATCAACATCCCGTGGGAAAAGAATGGTGGGTGGCTAAACTTTGTCCTGATGAATTTCTTTTGCTACCTGATAAATTTGGGTAAAGATTTTAAGACTGCCTGAGGTCAAACACGTTGCTGGGCTGCCTGATTCAAATTGTGGTTTATGCTTCCTGATCTAGGACTTCTTATACAAATCCAAGTATCTTGGAAGCATGAGTACACCAAAAACTGGTGCTGTAGTGTATCTTGTGTGTCAGATATGCATCAGATACAATGAGGGCTTTTCATAATACACTAGGTCATGCCAAAATCAGTGCCATGTTTCTAGGATAAGTAATATTACTTCAATATTAAACTTTGATAAAGGAAGGTTGGCAATACCCCACCAATTTACTAACAAGACACTGTAGAGGAAATTATAAGCATAACTGCTACTAAATTCAGGTTCCAACAAAAGACTAGTATGATTGATACTCACCAGCCCATGTCCTGCAAGGTCACATAATCTCGATGCATCATGATAGCGTTCCTCTTCAATTGCACTCTGCATGATACAGAAATTGAGTACTGAAATCTATATTTCTTCTAGATAGTGACAGAAAAAGTGACCAGACCTTCAACTCTGACATAACTTCAGCTACAATATCCTTTGATGTCGCTTCGGCGATAGCTGCTTTCAATCTGGCTGCTTCGAAGAAGTCCTCATTTTCGATTGCATCTTCGAGTTGAAACTATAAGAGAAACAAAACATTCAGAACAGAGGACGAAGCATAAAGCTCCCTGAAGTTTATAAATAAGTACTTCATAAACTTATATAGCATAGGAAAATAAGTTGATTTATTACATTTAGAAGAAAAGTCATAAGAGTGCACTATAAGGAAGTTATAGTCTGAGGTTCTTCTTCCTATACGAGAAAGAAACTTTTATCCTAAATATTTGGAGTCAGGTAAATCCAAACTTTTCTCCTATCAGTTCATACAAGGTATGTTTGGTCTTCCCGTGGTCTTAGTGACACTATTAGGACTCTACCACTCTTAACCAATACATCCATGATGCTACTATGTAGTGCAAGTTCAGACTCCCTAAATCTTTCTTCACTTCATCCCCATTAGAAGGAGAAATTATTCTGTGCGCCCGGCACTGCACCCTTCACATGCCAACCGTTACACGCATCCCCGTGCAATCTAACGGTTGGGGAATGTAAGGATGCAGTGTGCCGAGCGCACAAAATAATTTCTCCATTCGAAGCTACATCCAACCACCAAAAAGTTCACTCATTTCTTATCATATCTTTTAGCCAATCATGTAAAGGCTATCTCCTTATAACGAAATCTGCTATAAAATGCGATTCAATCTTCACTAGTGCACTTTTCTCCTTCGTCAATAAAAAATATATTTATTTTCTTTTTTAAAATTAAATAAAAAAAACGTTTTGGGGAATACCAATAATTAGCATTTCCGACCAAAATGTGATAAGTAATGGAACTACTTCTTCACTAGCGTAATGGATCCAATCTATAAGCACAATACCCTAATAAAACTTCAGAGATTTAGAACTTAAAACTATAAAAAAAAAATACTAAATTGGAAAATGAAGTTCAAGTACTAAACTAGTAACAATAGCGATGAAACACAAGTCGGTCTAAACACTGAAAACTAGAGAAAATTGCCAAACTTTCCGATTTTGTGGCTGAGATTGACCCATTACATTACACCCAGTTAACAAATATCCCAAATATTACCCAAAAAAAAAAAACGTAACATAAAAATTGCTGCTTTTTCCTCTGAGATCCGTCCGCGATCCCTAAACAACAAACAGTAGTAACTAAAGATTTGTGGACCACTTCTAATAAGAATAAAACCCAATTAAGAACCCAATCTGTTGAATTTCAAACTGAATCATAAAGAGGAAAACTTGGGGGCTTGGGAGTACTTTGAGGAGGGAAGAGAAGCTGTCGGCCTGGTCGGTGTCGGAGAAGTGGCGGCTCCACCGGCTCCAGTCCCAGTCCGGGTAGTCACCTCCGCTTCCGCCGCCTCCGGCTGCGGAGACTCCTTCGCCGACGCAGCGGCAGGAGAGGGAGCCCGGGGCCCCGGTCCTTAGACTGGTCCGGCGGGGCAGCTTAACGCCGACGCCGGGGAGGAGGACGGACGGGGAGGGGCGGAGGAGGAAGGCCGTCGGAGGTGGGGCCCTCACGACCCAGCTGCTGTTCGCCACCGACATCGCTCTCGGGGGAGAGGATAGAGAGTCGGAGCAAACGAGAGGCGACAGAGAGAAGAAAAGGAAAAGATCTTTTTTTGTTTCCTCTATTTATTTTTTATTTTTAATTGATGGGGGCGTGTTACTTATCTACTCTTTGTTGTTTATTTATTTATTTAAATACACCACCACTACAACTACATCATTAGGAGGAGGTGAGGAACGTCCGGCCCAAGTTATTTCTCCCAAAAATAAAAGACTATTTACATCACAGTCGTCCATTTTATCATTTTGTGATTTTGTCGTGTCATCACAACACAACATAGAGGACTTCATTGTGTGTTCTAAAATAGTAGCAACTTGGTCAAGTCATCACACAAGTAGGTAGTTATGTAATTTTTCACATCAATACTATTTTTTTAAAAATATAAAATAATATGGATGTCTCTTTACTTCGTTCATCTTTCACCTACATACTCCTATAGAGTGAGACATACAGGGTGCGTGTGGGGGCGGATTGAGGGAGAGGGTTATAGCGGTAGTGAAAGCGACTATGGGTTAAATTTTAAATTTTTAAAAAAAAACGACCATTGTAGATTAAAGTTTATTAATAGACAAAGATTGTGAGTTAGGATTAGAATTAGGATTATGATTAACAATGTACATGAAATTGATTGATCTTGTGTGTTGCTTTTGTTTTTCTTTTTCTTTAAAAACGGTTCGGATGATCGTGTCACGAGAAGGGGCACCGTCAACAATGGCGTTGACATTGAAAGAAGGATAAGAGGAGCGACGGTGGTGGTAGTTTAGGATTTAGATATTAGAAAGAAAATGATGGTAGTTGATTGGAGTTTATGGATGAATAAAGATGGTGTATTGAGATTAGGATTAATAATGCACATGGGATTGTATGTTTGAGGTTGCTTATGTTTTCTTCTTCTTTGAGAACATTCTAGGAGATCACGCCATAGGGAGGGATATCATCGACAGTGGCATTTGCGATGATGTGTTAGAATTTAGATATTATGAAGAAGAAAAAATATGGTGCATCATAGTTTGTGGATGAATAAAGGTGGTGTATTGGGATTAGGATTAATACTGCGTTTGGAATTGTGTGTACGAGGTTGCTTATATTTTTTTTCTTGAAAAGTGGTATGGATGATCACGTCATACGAAGGGGTGTGAAGGATAAAAAGAGAGCGACGATGACGGTGGTGGTGGGTTAAGATTTAGACATCAGGAATAAAATAATGATGGCGGATTACAGTTCATGACAATAGGAAGGATTCAACGATTACTTATGTTTTTTTTAGCATTTTGGGACTATTTGTAACAATAACTTATAAAAAACTTTTGCATACTTCAAATTCTGGACAACTTTTTCCAACGATCTTTCGCCTATTGTTAAAAACTGATTTTGTTTGTAGCTTTTTGAAAAGCGTCAACAGTCCCAAATCAAACATGAGGTTATGATTTTATTGATCTTTATGAAATCACATTGTCATGCATTTAGTAAAACTAATAAAGGATAGCAAATGAAATTACTTAAAAAGTTATATGTATGGATATGTAAAAATAAACTGCATTAAAAATGAACATATGAGAAAATTGATTATATTTTAATGCATAATTATAATTTATCAACTGGCCAAATAGAAGCATGCAACAATTTTTCCATATATTAGATGCTTCTTCAAACATGTAACATTTGTTGTTTATTGTTTGTAAACTTAAAAAAAATTTCAATTCGTATTTGAAATCGAGAGAAATATATATATACATAAACATATGCAATTAGAAGTTCACAAACATGGATATTTAATGAAACCATTTTTATACTTTTATGTGTATTTAATGCCAATCTAAATTTCAATCTTAGTTTACCTTAGTATTGTGATTTTTAATAATATTTTTACTTTGAAAAAGTCTCCAAATAGACAGTAGTATAGGCTATTATGAAACTTAATGTAATAACTTATTAAAAATTATTGATTTTTTTTGTAATCCTATCGAATTGTTTCTTGTACCCCCTTTTGTAAGCATTCACCGGTGAATATGTGATTCAGTTGACATTATCATAAACATATACGAAGAAAAAAATGACCACAACAGTAACAAAAAAAAATGATTCAACTCACAATTCAAGTTTGTGTTGGAATTATTCAATAATTAAGGGGCCACACATGTAAAATTAATTGTGTTTGGGCTATCTAAATAATTAAGCCAAATTAAAATGATCTATTTGGAAATTGGCTTAAGGGTATAATAGTCATGGAATTAATGTGTAGATACCGGAGATAATTCTAATTTGATGAGGGACCAAATTAGAAATATCAACACATATATAAATATGTGTATTCATTAGGGTTATGGTCCCCAACTCATACGGCCACCAAAGAGAGGGTTTCTCTATTCTCTTCTGTATCCCCATCAACAAAGAGAGGAACAAGGATTTCATCTTTGTTATTAAGGGCCGTAGCGGGTTGGAAGATTGAACCCAATAAAGAGACGATCGCTTCAACATCCATCAAGCCAAGCAATGGATTCATGTACGCTTCCGCAATTTAATTTATGTTCTTCATCTCATGAATCGACATGGTACAATAAATTTTCTAACAAGTAGTATCAGAGCCTCATTGTTTGATTTATGAGTTTGAAGTTTTCAGATTCATTTTTTACTTGTGTTCAGAAACCCTAGATTGTTAGATTTAATTTAATTTAGGGTTATGATTGTTCCATCAACTTTTAATGATCACAATCGATCAATTTTTTTATGATCATAATTCGCATAGAGAATAATACTTTATTAAAATAATTATTGTCGATTGCAATAAATATATTCAATTGATGGATTTCGAAATTTGGATGACAAGTTCTTCGACATCCAATGCTTTTGGTGGTAGCTTGATAATTACGAGTAATATCAAATCCTCAAGATAATGCTTGTGTTGGGTTCTGAAATGAAGCAATAGCTTCTTCTTCTTTTTAGTTTAGTGGTAGACATAGTTCTTATAATAATATTCATGGATTCCGGTAATAAGAATTGTGTGGGTACTTCCGATTTTTTTTTAAAAATTCTTGATCGGTCAACTGGATACCCCAATTCAAGAAGAAAAAAAAATTGCTTTGTTAAGAGTGGGATTTGAACCCACAACATTTTGGATCAGGACCTTAATTTGCAGCCTTAGACCAACTGACAGAACTAAAGCATAATTTTTTTTTGGATGCATGTTTCTTTGATTGGCTGATTGTTTTTTTTTTTATATTAAAAGAATATTTGAATGTTCTTTTATTTAAAGTGATTTAATTTGTGATTTAAATCATGCACAATATTCATATACTTTTGATACAGTAGACCAATTTTGGTATAATCTTTAAAGATTATCTGATGTAATCTGTTGATGCATATATATTTGATCTTCTATAGATTATTCTATTTAAAGTCATCCTCATGAATTATTTGATATTATCTGTTGATGCATATATTTGTTAGAGTTTAATCGGTTGATTATTTAAATTTAAAAATATGCAAGTTCATAAGGATTTATGTTTATTTAATTTAAATAAGTAGAAGGTTTTGGACATGATTCAGTTTTGTAAAATTTAGTCAACATTCAATTTTTTTTGGTGCCTTTTATGACTAGCAATAGTTGTCCAATATTCTAAGTAGACTCATTGAAACAAGATGTCGCCAAAGTGACCTCTCTTGCGTAGATAGTCTACGAGGGATGTCGGATGTTCGTGTGTGTATATTCATGCGGGTATTAGTCGGCCCAAAGGAAGGTTAATACTTGGCCGAATTGCACACATACTTGTAGTGATAAATGTGTGACAATTGTAAGGTTTACATGTGAATAATAACCCGATCCAAAGATAGGCTTATTATTTGGCATGACTTATTGTCAACGTTTGATCACTACACCAAGAGTACCACTTGCAGTTAATATCACTGTCCAAAGACTTGATATTAATGATGTACTAGGTATCTTGAGATGGGGTTCACCATTATTTGAATTTGTTTGACTATATTTTACTCTTTAGTTATTAATTAGAGCATGTCTGTTTTTTTTTGTTGCTTTGTTCTCTTTACAGTTAATGTTGTTAAAATATCTGATAATAAGATTTCAATTTTTATGTTTAATGAGATAAAGTTTAAGGGCAAAAAGAAATGAATACAGTAGCTGCTAAGGGTCCAGATCAAAAGAAATAACAATATAAAAATAAGGGTTATTTGTTTGTGATAAGACATGACACATAAGGAAGAAATGTACAAAGTACCACGCAAGTCGTATAAAGAAAAGTACATTTCTAAATTTGGTCTGTTCTGAGGTTAATTTAGATTTAGTATCTAAAACCACGTGGTGGTTAGATTCTGGTGCTACTAACCACATTAGTGTTTATAGACAAGGTTGTCTGAGCTACCGAAGCCAATTGATGGTGAAAGATACATCTATGTGGGTGACGACAAATAGGTAGAAGTGAAAGCAATAGGACATTTTGGGTTATGTTTAGGAACAGATTATTATTTGGATTTGATAGACACTTTTATTGTACCGTCTTTTAGACGAAATTCAGTTCCAGTTTCCTTAATGGACAAATCTGGTTATGTCACTCCCCATTCCCGGAATACGTAAATTTTTTATTTTTCCTGTATATGGTATCTGGTACCTGTATCTTGAATGTATGTATCATGTATTTGTAACTAACCATGGCATGGGACAGTATCTCGTCGCGGATTAGTGCGCCACCCCTTGTCCTTGTCTGGTTGTAGGCGTGGTTCACTGTTTCGATGATAAGATTTCTGAACCGTGTTGTGGTTAGGATTTTATTTAATTAATTTAATTAGTTGTATTGTGTAGCAATTAACATGTCATTAGTCACATGGTTAAGAGCATGCTTAAGCTTAGGGTTTCTTAGAGTCAACCCAACCCCTATATATATTCTCTTCCACACTCTCTCTCCTCATTCACTCTTTTATTTATTTTCCTCAAGCAAACTTTTAGGCAAGTACATCTTGCACCAAATGGAGAGATTATTGCATTTTCATTTCTTGATTTTTCTTTGATATTATTTGTCTATATTGTTCTTCTCTTCATTCTCTACAAGTTTAGTTCTTGGAGTTTTTGATTTTAATGGCTAGTTTGGTGTAGATCTAAGTTTCTAAAACTAGGGTTCTATGGGTTTCCATGGTTTTGATCTATCAAACTTGGTTGTTTTCGAAAACTAATGGTCATATGTTGTAGGAAATTCAATTCTATCCAATTTTGACCTTTGAAAAGTTAGATTTCGACTTGTTTTGAGGAAGTTATGGCCAAAACAATTTTGGTCAAACTTCTATGTTCATCTGTCCTGATTCTGGCAGGGATGATGAATAGTGCTGCATAGTGCCGAGCCGCATGAGGATACTGCATAGTGCTGCATAGTGCCGAGCCGCATAAGGATGATGCATAGTGCTGCATAATGCCGAGCCGCATGAGGATGATACATAGTGCTGCATAGTGCCGAGCCGCATGAGGATGCTGTATAGTGCTGCATAGTGCCGAGCCGCATAAGGATGATGCATAGTGATGCATAGTGCTGCATAGTGCCGAGCCGCATAAGGATGATGCATAGTGCTGCATAGTGCCGAGCCGCATGAGGATGCTGCATAGTGCTGCATAGTGCCGAGCCGCATAAGGATGATACATAGTGCTGCATAGTGCCGAGCCGCATGAGAATGCTGAGTAGTGCCGCATAGTGCTGAATAGTGCCGCATAGTGCTGAATAGTGCCGCATAGTGCCTACTTTGGCTGTTTTTGGCTATTTTAAGTTCTAATTGGCTGAATTGTGGCCAGAATTTCTTCTAACTCCCAATATGAAAATTATAGATCTTTGTCTTGGCTTCAAGGACCTTCATGTCTCACTTTAACCTGAATTCACATGTGACTTTTATGTCATGAGGGGTCCACGTGACTTCCTGACTTGACCATGTTCCTGACCTGATTACCTGTATACGTGCTGGTACCTATTCTAAGTGTGTATTGAGATACAATATTAGTATGCACTGCGGTGCCATTTAATGAGTGCACTGAGGTGTGACTCTACATGCTAAGTGATCATTCGTGTTATATGTCAATACATGTGTACCTTCCAGCACAGTCATGGTAATTGGTCAGTAATAGTGTCGTGGTAAAATGATTGTTGTTTGATGCATTACACTAAGCATGGATCTAGATTGAACCGATGTGGATTCATACTTAGGGTACACGTACTATGGTACGACATATAGGAGGATGACCATGTGACCACGACATGTAATTCCAATATCGAGATAGGGTTAATCTAAGCAACTTAAATTGGTAGAAGCATTGGGAGGGAACAGAATCTCGAGATCGTACGTCACCAGCCACCCTGGGTCCCGTCCTGGCGCGTCGGGTTGGCTGCCTCGGATACTGTATAGTCATCCGCACCAGTGGAGTGCAGTATCTGATGTGTGACTGCCGAGCCAGCTCTTCCTATAGGAGAGCTGGAACCGTTACTGCTTATTCTAGCGCGGTGGCCTTTCGAGGGACCGGTGCATTTCGTGCTTGCTTGTATATAATGGTTTGGCTAGCCCTGCTGGAATGTGATACGATCTGAGGATTCCTACATATATTGCATTACTGGGATAATCCAGACAAATCATAGAAAGCCGTAGGATTGATTGGCCGATTGTAAGCTGACTTGTTTGTGATATGTTTTCTTCTGTTAGCTACCGAGGAACATGGACTATCGTGGTGCGTGGTCCAACCCATGTCCTTGTTTGGTTGTTGGGTTGGGCTATTGTGCTGCGATAGGCTATGGACCGAAGTCGCGATCAGAAGCCCTTTTACCTGTCCATGGTTATAGGATATATCTTATCTCGGTACGATATTGGCACCGTTTGTCCTTGTTTGGTTGTGAGGGTGTCGTATTATCTCGATGATATGGTATAAGCCTATAACTCATGAATCAGGTCTTATTTAACTCATTGGATTTATCTCACTCTTGTGTGCTCCCTTGTGGTACTTGCTATTCGGGGCCTGACCCCGCTGGTTTTGTTTGGCCAGATTTCGTAGCAGCTCCAGAGGATCCAGCTTTCCACCCAAACAATGGTGCACACCAGGAGTATGGGCGCCAGGGACCATGAGTGGGTTTCTTCTTCACCGCTCTGATATCTTCTATTTTGTACTTGGCATTTAGCCACCGGCACTTGTTTAGCCGGCAGTTCTGAACACTAGTTTCCTTTACATAATTGTAATTAAATCAGACTGCAGCTGACTATAGTTATGTACTATTGACTCTCGGAACTAGCTCATCATTTTGTATAGCTAGACTCATGAATCATTCTGATGAAGCGTCGGGGACGCCTTACTGCTTTGTCTTATATGATCATTATTTACTGCTTTTTGTTTTGATTGATTGGGACATAGATGCTCTGTGGGACCATAGGAGACCTGATTGTAGCATGCACCCCCTAGTCTCTTGATAGCCACGATCGCCGTATGACGTTTATATACCTCATACGGTGTAGCTGGCCTAGTCCGTCTCAGTATTCCGGTACTGGGGCGTGACAGGTTATCATTGTTCATTTAAAAATAATAAGTTTAGTCTATCTTTAAATCCAAATATTATTGGTAACGGTTCCCTTAAGGTTTATGATAACCTATATTCATTTAAAACTATTGCATCTTACAATAAAACCTTGCAAGTGGAGTCATGTGGTACTAAATACAAAATTAATAATAAATGTTTTTAGTCTCATTATGACATAAGCGATTAGGTCATATCTCTAGAAATATAGTTGAATGATTTGTGTCTGATGAGATTTGGATTTCATTGACTTTGTAGACTTTATTGTCTATATTAATGTGTAAAGGAAATACAGACTAAAGTTCAATTGTAAGCAGCTACTTTATTGGCTATGCTGACAAATCAAGGAGTTAATAATTATATGATCCCACGCTAAGAATTTTTTTTTTGAGACGAGAAGTATAATATTTTTTGAGAATATTGAGTTTGGGGGAGAAATAAAGTCAGAATCATTGTCTTTGAGAAGGAATCAATTACGATTCCTACTATCACTTTTGACGATGTGCAGGATTCTATACCTGTCATGATCAAGAAGTGAATTCGGAACCTCAATAAGACAATGTCGAATTACCTCTATAAGTCGTTGTTGAGATACCTTAACAACGACAACGTAGCGGCACCCCATTCAAGATAAGGTAATTATTCCTAAGGAACAAACTCAACAACCTCAAGAACCGGTAATATTAAGATGGTCCACCAGAGAAAGGAGAAATATAATTTCGGATAATTTGTCATATTTCTCTAGGAACGTAAGGAAGACTATGGATACTGGAAGATGATCTAATCAACTTCCGTCAGGCCATGGAAAGTTTCAGTTCTCAAAGTGGATTGATACAATAAATAAGGAGTATAAGTCCATGCAAGACAATAAAGTTTAAGAACTTATCCCATTACCAAAAGGTATGAAGTCTATTGGTTGCAAATGGACATTTAGAACCAAGAAGGATTCGAAGGGTCATGTGGAGAGGTATAAAGTACGTCTTGTAGTAGTGACTTTACTCAAAATTTTGGGATTGATTTTAAAGAGTTTTTCTCTTCGGTATCTTTGAAAAACTCCTTTAAAACAATCATAGCACATGTTGCACATTTTGATCTTGAGTTACATCAAATGGATGTCAAAACGGCATTTCTCAATGGTAACATTAACGAAACTATTTATATGGTGCAGCCAGAAAACTTTGTGTCGAAAGATCCAAATAATATGGTTTGCAAATTGACAAAATCCATTTATGGACTCAAGCAAGCTTCTCGTCAGTGGTACTATAAATTTCACCAAGTTGTTACCTTGTTTGGTTTTGAGGTTAACGTTGTTGAAGATTGTATGTATCACAAATTCAGTTGGAGTAAAATTATTATTTTTGGTTTTGTATGTTGATGACATACTGCTTGACACAAATGATATAGGTATATTGCATGACACTAAGAAATTTCTATCAAATAACTTTGAGATGAAAGATCTTGGTGACGTCTCTTTTGTATTAGGAATTCAAATACACCGAGATCGTTCTCGAGGTATTCTTGGATTATCACAAAAGAGCTATAGCGATAAAATGATTAAAATATTTGGCATGCAGGAATGCAAACCAGGTGACACCCCAGTCGCTAAAGGAGACAAGTTCAGTCTCAAACAAGTGCCCTAAGATTAGCCTTAAATTAAGAAAATACAATAGATTTTTCATACATGACCAGTTGTAGGAAGTCTAATGTATGCTCAAGTATGTACGCGTTAGGATATTGCGTACATATTCAGATGTTAGACAGATATTTTAAGCAAATATGGATGGATCATTGGGTAGCAGCCAAACTACTTAAGTAATTAATAGAGAACAAAGAATTATATGCTCTTTGTAGGAGATCGGATAATTTTGGAGATCATAAGGTATTCCGACTCCGATTTTGTTGGATGCCAACACAACAGGAGATCTATATCAGGTTATGCTGACTAATGGAGGTATATTTTGAATGAGTGTCAAACATGCACTCATAATTTCTTCCACCATGAAAGCAAGATTTATAACATGCTGTGGGATATCTATTTAGGGAATATGGTTGCAAAATTTTGTCACAAGGCTGCGCCTACAGTACGGTGTTGAAAGACCACATAAAATTATGGTGTGACAATAAATCAGCAGTACTGTATTCCAATAACAACAGAAACTTGTATAAGTCAAAGGATATTGGCATAAAGTTTCTAGTTGTGAAGGAAAGAATTCAGAATGGTTATAGTGTCCATATAGCACATTAGAACAAACTCCATGTTAGCGGATCCGCTCACAAAAGCATTATCACCCAGGATCTTTCATGAGCATACTGCTCATATGGGTGTTAATTAAGAATATGGCAATATAATGAGAGTTTGTATTATGTATTTGGGTGCTATTTGGTTTTGGACACATTTATGTATTAAAGTATTTTGGATATTTATCTGATCAGATATATGGAAATTCAGTTCATTCTGTTTTCATTATGTTAAAGTATTGATCTCATTAAAGTTAAGGAGGACAAGTTGGAAATAGACATGTATTGATCACATTGCGTATAATTTCCATGTTACGCATCCATGATTGATCTATGTCGTTTAGCTATATTGGTATATGTGACCATTGATGGTTTAGTTACGCTATATGTGACGAATGCCGCTTTGATCCTATGTTGATATGGTTAATGGACTAGATTGTCCGGATATACCCTAAGGATTAAGATAGCAATTTATGAACTCACTAAGGTTAACACAATTATAAGGTTACATATGTGGCCCAGTGGGAGATTGTTGGAATTATTCAATAATTAGGGGCCACACATGTAAAATTAATTGTGTTTGGGCTATCTAAATAATTAAGCCAAATTAAAGTGGTCTATTTGGAAATTGGCTTAAGGGTATAATAGTCATGGAATTAATGTGTAGATACCGGAGATAATTCTAATTTGATGAGGGGCAAAATTAGAAATATCAACACATATATAAATATGTGTATTCATTAGGGTTATGGTCCCCAACTCATACGGCCACCAAAGAGAGGATTTCTCTATTCTCTTCTGTATCCCCATCAACAAAGAGAGGAACAAGGATTTCATCTTTGTTATTAAGGGCCGTGGCGGGTTGGAAGATCGAACCCAATAAAGAGACGATCGCTTCAACATCCATCAAGCCAAGCAATGGATTAAGGTACGCTTCCGCAATTTAATTTATGTTCTTCATCTCATGAATTGACAGGGTACAATAAATTTTCTAACAGTTTGACCTTATTCGATTTGTATTGTAGAGAAGTTAAACAAATTATTAATTTTCTCTTTTTTCCGTTGAAAGAATGAACAAAGTACTTAGAAGTTTGGATAAATTTACAATTCCCACAACATTTTAAATTTTTAATTACAATTTATCTCCTATATCTTCGACTGCAAATAAAAAAAGAAATAATTTATTGAATTCAAACAAACACTTGCAATGGCGAAGTATATATGAAATGGAAATAAAAGTTTTTAAAACGTAATAAGTAACGGGTCATATGGCGGAAACTCAACATTTATCTAATATTTTATCAAAACTATTTTGTCACACGAAAAAATGTTAATGCCAAAAAAAATCTTAACCGACAAATGTTTATTTACAATAATACAATGAAAAGAGATGTTTCATTCGATCGTGCAAAAGCTTTTATTTTATACAAGGCGCCTGTAGCTACTCGATACACTTACTTTGCAGATAATAAGATTTGGAGGTACACATAAAAAAGCTAGGTTTAAGGGAGTGATATAAGAAACAAGAATTAATAATTATCCAACAATGTCACGCTTAGTCAAAATGTTCTTTGATATCTGGCTTTACAAAACATAGCCAGATGATGTAGCAAGGCATACACAATTGTTATCAGCTGCAGCCTGACTTAGTTACAATTATGTAAGAGTAAGTACAAGACGATCCGACTAACATGTCGGTGCCAAACGGCAAGGTATAAAGTAGATAACAAAACGAGCGGGGAAGTAAGAAACCCACTCGAGTCCTCCTGCGATCATCCCTCTAGTGTTGACCATCTTGGAGGTAGAAGTAAGCGGAGTCCTCGGGAACCGGCTCTAAATCTGGCCATGTAAAACCAGAGAGGTTAGACCTCTAATAGCAAGTACCACAAGGAAGCACGACATGAGAACTAAAACCAGTAATGATAAATATGATAAATAGATCTCTGCTTGCCACTAGGATTCTCATAACATCACGACACTTCGGACCAACCTCCCAACCAAACAAGGATAGAAGTTGGCCCGTCATGTCCTGACATTCTGATCATCTTAGTTAGGCAACAGAGTAGGTACAGTACACAAACAATTCAATTTAAACGGCCATTCAACTACTACGGCTTGCTACGGTATGTTCTAAGTTATCCTGGAATTATGCAATAAAAGATTCCTCAGTTCTCACTATGTGCAAGCAAGGCTAGTTTACCCAGTCAATCAATTGCGCCAATCATGAATTAGACGAGTCCCAGCAGGACGCCCGTCATCAATATATAATATACAATAAATAATATAACTAGATACCGCTCCATGTCCGTGTGGCAGATTTGCAGTATCTGTGGGGACCAGCCGACCTGTCGGGCACTTAATAGTCCCAAGAGGGCTGCCATGTAAGAACTCGGGAATCCATTCTCTCCATGCAATTATTATTTTTATTTAACTTAATAATCTCTATGTTGAGTGAAATCCCATACCGTGGATCATGGTTATTCAAATGAGTACGTTCGTACGGGGTACGATATACGCAACTCTACAACGATACCCGTGCGGCTAGGTTGTAGGTCTTGCATAACGTAATGCAACAATCAAATCTAACCATGAAATAATCATGCCTTGACCATAGAGTACACATGCTGCTTTTGTAGAAAAATAAATAAATAAATAAATAATTAGATTGAAGCATGCATGTGTCTGTATGCCGAGATTCGGGATTAGCCAGTTGATTACAATAGTTCATAGTTAATATGAACGTGTCTCATTCATTCAATTCAATAAGACGACTAACCAGTCTCTCAGTTCCAACTAGGAACACATGATCAATTATTAGTAAAATTACCCATCAATGTTAATTTGTACCAAGACATGAAAGTCAACTATTATAGAGCAAATAGAAACACCAAGGTTAGATTACGTCGAGATTGGTCTATGCCCAAGTCAGGCTACGCTCAAGTCAGGCTACGCAAGTCATACGCTTCCAAAAGGCAGCGTATGAACTCCATACGACTCCTTACTATCCAAGCCAGCGTACGCAAGTCATACGCTCCCAAAAGGCAGCGTATGAACTCCATACGACTCCTTACTATCCAAGCCAGCGTACGCAAGTCATACGCTCCCAAAAGGCAGCATATGAACTCCATACGACTCCTTACTATCCAAGCCAGCGTACGCAAGTCATACGCTTCCAAAAGACAGCGTATGAAACAAACTGCGCTACGCTAAAGAGCGCGCGCAACTCAGTGGCGCAAGCTAAAAAGCTAGCGCACACTGCTCACTGTCTTCTCCAAAACAGCAAGAACTCTATGGTTGTACCCAAGGCTGCAAAAGTCCATAACTTGGTCAAAACAAGTCAAAATCTAACTTTTCAAAGGTCAAAATTGGGTAGAATAAAATTCCCTACAGCATGGAACCATCAAAACTTGCAAACAAAGAAGTTTGATAGATCAAAACCACCAAAATCCGAAAATAACTCATTTCTAGATCTACAAAAATTAAGACTTCGAAATGAAAAATGCCAAGTTCTAAACTCTCTTAGGATCATAAGAGGAAGATAAAAGAACTATAAAAACATGGGTTCTCATGGGGAGCAAGTTGTACTTGCCTACGGTTTGGTAGGTGGAGGGAGTGATGAGGAAGAAGAAGAAGAGTGATGGTGAAGGAAAAATAATGAAGAGAGAGAAATTGGGGGGGGGGGGGGGGGGTTGGCTTTAAATGAAAAGGTGGTGGTAGGTGGGGGTGTTAGGTTTGGTTCATGATGAACCAACTAACTAAACCAAACCAAGCCGAACCCAAGTCTAGCTAAAGCAGAGAAATAAAAGCAGAAAGTAAAATGCAGATAATTAATTAACATGAATTTAAAGGAATTTAAATACAGGATAATACATGATAAATATTAAATAAATATATTTGAGTAGTACATGTATAAAAATATGCATTCTGGGAACGGGGAGTGACAAACAATATGTATGAATTATACACGATTAAGTGTTGATAGATTCTGGTAGTTATTTCTACTAATACACGAATCCTACGTTTTCAAGGCATCGATGAGTTTACATTCAAACTTTGTTTTAGCACTCAATTTTTTTTTCTTCGTTGAGTGAACGAAAATAAATCAAACATAATAGTAACACAATCACGCAGAAATATATGTGGTTCGACCAATATATTTGACTTATAATATCTACGTACGGAACAATTGAGGAAATATTCTTTACTAAATAGTCAAGAGAACCTACAAGAAGTCATACAAGCTTTCTATTCCTTACAATATCTCCAATGAGAATCATTCTTTGTTCCTCTTTATTCATCTTATTTTCTTTTGCTAAAAGTTACAAATGTTAGTTTTAAAAAAAGAAGAAGAAGCTATGCTAAACATCTATAAGTTTGGACTAATCAAAACCGTCGAAAACAGATGAAGGAATCAGTTTTTTCCGAGAAACCCACAAGAATCAGAAACCCACAAGAATCAGAAGTCTCGTTCCACGTGCAAACTAGTACTCACTAGTTGTTGAAAAAATAATATTCTGGTTGGTTTAACTGGAATTTTGGTTGACTGTAACTGTTGATTTGGTTTGAAGACATAATTTTGTTTTGTTGTTTTCGACTCATTTCAAACTTCTCCAACCATAAGATCGTACTATTTGTTGGACATGAACCACACTACAGCATGTTTAGTTCTGATGAAATTCTTATCTCTCTCTCACACAAATACAATAATTTAGGAAGTCAAAGATAATGGAAAATCAAACACCATAGAAGGTGATGTAATAATAAAAAATATATTAAAGTGATGGAGAGTTAATAAACGAATTGGTCGACGTCAACAACATACAATTGAATAATATGAGCACCTAGGGACCATAGAAGCCCACGGCCGAAATATCCGTGTCCAAATAGTCCCAAGGAATTTGTGACCATATATTAATATAGTAAGACGATTATTATTGAAATGCTTATATTTCATTATTAGCTCACACACACTATTAAAAATAATGCAATAACTTATGAATGTTGACTATTTTATATGTTTTTATTATTATTTTAAAGTCGAACCAAAGATTAAAAAAAAGAAATTAGAATTTACTACAAACTCGTTCGATTGTACACCAAATCTATTTGTCAACTTTGGCACAACATAAAAGTGCACCAGTTTGCACGTGTTGGCTCGGTCAGTCAGACCTGGACTAGACCTACTGTCACACACTAGGAGACTGGAACAACACGAACACTTTCTTTTCTCTTTCCTCCTTATTAAATTTATTTTGATACACATCACTTGATTCATTTTGATTCAGAAAATAAATTTATTTACTTAAAAAAAAGGAAAGAAAAAAGAAGGATTGGGAACAAACTCTCTTCCCATCATTTGCTTATTTATTTCTCTCTTTCCAAAAACCTCTCTTCACATCACTCTCCCAGCTTCCTCCCTCCCCAAAATTCTAGGGTTTCCTCCATTGCCGATCTCGTTACTTCTCGTCGATGGGAGCTTACGACTCGAACCCCAGCCCCCGGCCGCCGTGGAACCCCGACTCCGGAGCCGGCTCCGGCGATCGGGACGGGGGGCTCGCCGGCCGGTTCTCGGCGATGGCGGTGGACGACTCGGAGCCCGACGGGAGCATCCTCCAGGTGATGAAGGCGGTGGAGGACGCCGAGAACACCATCAAGCAGCAGGTCGGTTTTTGATCTCGGATCTGGACGTCTAGAAGCTTCTGTCGTTGATTTAGTTGCTCCGCCGTCGATTATTATTTTTGTTTCGGTTAAATGTATGTGTAGGTGAAGCATGCATTTGTATGCTGAGTTTAATATTAGCCGGATGACACGGAAACGACACGGACACGGTGCGGACACTGCGGGACAGGCATTGATTTTGGTGCGCTGTAGTATGTTTTGGAGTATCCGGGGCGTGTCTGACAAGTATACCGTACAATGATCGTCAATTCGCTTACGTCTCGTTAAAATGAAAATCTTTGATCAAATGGATATGTAAATAAAACAAACATTCAACCAAAAGACAAAGACAAACGAGGGAGGAGTACATGTAGGTGGACAAGAGATAAGTTTAAGTTGGAGTAACAGTTTTCTGTATAAGGATCAATCACTTATCGTGACAGAGAGTTTGGGAATCATGTCATGCATAGAATTAAAAAATGATAGTTGTGGAGGAATTTTTATGGAGTATTTTGTGACCAGAAGATACCTTTGAAGTTGAAAGATTTTTTTTGTAAGACCAACCATTCTTTATGGCAGTGTTCTAAATGGCGTCCGCCTAGGCCGCCTAGGCGGCGCCTAGGCGGTAGGCGGCGCCTAGGCGGTAGGCGGTCCCTCTCCGCACCGCTTTTCGGTAGGCGGTGGAGTAGGCGGCCAACGGAGGTTGGCGGCATAGGCGGAGGTGACGCGGCGTAGGCGGCGCCTAGACGGAGCAAGCAATACTTAACAAAATATTTTGGCCAAAAAAGTTTTTTTTTAAAGTATTATGGGCCTATGGTTCACTTTTACAAAACTAAAACTTTATAAATCTTCGTTCTACAACTTAGTTATGTATGGAACACCCTTAAAATATGCATATTATGAAAAAAAAAGTGGCAAAATAGTAAAAAGTATTCAAAATGTATCGACCGCCTAGGCGGCGCCTAGGCACCGCCTAGGCGGCCTAGGCGGTAGGCGGACTCTCTCCGCCGCACACCCGCCTACCGCCGTTTATAACCTTGCTTTATGGAGCATAGTGTTGGACAATTACGAAGTATGATATCTAGAAAATTAGTGTAGGAAGTTAGAGAAGTCACCAATTGAGGACAAGATGAGAAGAAACCATCTTAAGTGGTTTGCACATGTACAACGTAGACAATAGATGCTCAGAGATAATGTTGTAGTTAAAGGAGTTGCTAGAACTAGAGGTAGACATAACATAATCGAAAACGAATTAAGGTTTTAAAGAACGATGTTTTTTGTTAGTGTTATGGAGGATATGGCCCTTAACATAGTTGAATGGAAGAAAATGATTCAAGCAACCAACCACAAAATTTTGGGATAAAGTATTTGTTGTCGTTGTTGATGTGTACGGTACACGTGTCATGGAGACAAAACCATTTTCTAGAGTGTCCATGCTTCATACACGACATCCAAACATTAAGATGGTAAAAGATACAAAGCTTGTGAAATGTTTGAGGGCAAGTTTTATCTTTAATTATTTTTTGCTTAAGCATGCAAAGGAATTTTATCAGTACATTAGTTACTTTTGCGGTTAGATTGTTTATGGTGACTTGATCTAGTTCATAATGTTAGGAAATCATGATATTTGAGACTTGGAATTGTGGAATAGGAAGCCACACATTTTTTGAGTGAATTATAATTCAGTGAGTTGGTTTCAGTCATCCTCTACCCAAGCTAATTATACTTCTCAAGTTAGAAGGGCAGTTCTTGTTCCAGAGAAGTTTGTTTTCTCATCAGTATTTGTCGGTTAATCTTACCTCTCAAAATGGTTAGGTGATTTTGTAACTAAATACATGGGATGATTTGGAATTTGAATTGATTGAACTATAACAATGCCAGCGAAGCACATAGATTTGAAGTTTACTTTCAAGATTCCATTCGACATACCCAATCAATTCATTAAATTTGTACCAACCAGATGGCCCCTTATGGTTTGCACAGAGTAAAATGGACTGACCCTTGTTTTACATGTCTATGAAGTCATGTAGATAATCAACCAAGTGGATATACAAAGTGTCCACCAATTTGACATGCTTCATAGGAGGGTTAGAAAGCTTTATGCGTGGAACAACTAGATTTCGACCAGGTTTCACTCAAGTGCAAGTGCATTGGCTCTCCACATGCATGTTGTGTGGCCCTAAGACACGACTTTTTCAAACTGCATTATAATTTCTAAACTTCCTTCTTTTATTGATTAGAATAACAGATGATTATTTCATTGATTTGTCCATAATCCGTCCTTGTTTCCCCCATAATAGGTTGTTTGTGATGTGTGTTGTGTTGCTAACTTGTTAACATAGTCTATGACTTTGCTTGGGCAGAATCATGATCTCATTTTTTTGGCTTTTTTTCTTCTTCTTCTGTAAATAGCACAGGAGAAACCCATAATGCGATATAGCAGTGAGCCTTTAGCCCACCAATTTAAAGCATCCAATGAATCTAGCTGTCCGAGGTTTTAAAATTATCTCTATATGGTTTAAAATCATTTAGAACAATGTTTTTAAATTATGGAAGTGCAGGCTGGACTGCTTTACCTTCAAGCAATGTGAGGATCACACTTCTTGAGATTACTTATATGCAAGGATGTAAAATTATTGAAAACTATATAATCAACAAAATCCCAAATTTTAGTTTATATAATGTACAAAACATGGATGCAATTTTAACGACTATTGCACATATAACAAAATTATCTCATGAGAAACCCATGATTGCTAATAAAACTACCATGGTGTAGAAGACTTAACTTCTCAATGACATTATTCTTGTCATGTTGCTAATCAATTCATTACCATTAACAATTTCGAAATGGGAAAGTAAAGCGATCATGGGAGAGGGAGTGAAAGAGAAGTGAAAAGGGTTTTGTGACCATTGTATTCTCTTTCCTGTTGCAGGCTCAATCCTCATAAATTAGGTGGGAAGTGTTACGACCATAGTGTAGAAATTATACTGTAAATCATCTCCTTCGAAAGATTCTTTAAAAATAATCAAACTCATAGAGGTGGGAGGGAAAAAGAAAATAAAAGAACTAGTTTGAGACAAGGCGACTTTGTCATCTATTTGATAGTCTAGTTTAAACAAATTGGGAGTGATAAGAGGAGGCAAAATCTGGATATGATTTTGTTCATCGGCCAGATAATGCTCATTGATCTTACCTGAGACCACATTGGACACGACTTCTTGTGTGATTACCTAGTTTAGAATTCCGTGGGAATTTAGGAGTGTGTATAATGCTGAGTAATATTCAAAAAAGACAGAAGAATAAATACCTTAACTATTGGAAATGAGAAAGAACCAAAGAAGCCACACGGATGAGAGAAATATCAATTAAGGATTAAAAAAAGAAATATAAGAGGGTTATAGATCATAAACCCCGTAGTCCCTACACTGCGAATCTTTATTAAGAGGAGGCACTACCCTCACCAAATGCTAACTGAATGCTTTGAAACGTGGTCTGCTACAGAAATGCTGTAAAATTAATCAGTCTAAAGACGAGCATTTTCAAATTCTTTACACCCTTTATCTAGGATACATATCACCACTGTTGCTAATAACAACTCTCCTGTAGTCTATAGAATAATAGAATAATGATTTAGTATGTGTCTGTGTGTGGGGGTTGTGTTCCTCTCTAGTTTCTTTGTGTAAGTTAGTTACACCTACATACGAACATCTACAGTGGTGCAGTGGCGCATCCTATACGGCTATGAAACACGGGTACTCCATTTAGGCAGGCGTACCCATACCAGGTACTAGTACTCCGTGGAGTACTTACCTCATACGTACCCAATTTTTTAATTTATATTTTCCCCAATTTTAATTTTGGGTACTAATTTGGTGCTTTGTGCTTACTTTTTAAGTGCAGATCATTGGATATTGCCTAGTATTTCAAAGTAGCACTTGGGTACTTTGGTTTTAGAAATTCAACTTTCTTAATTTTCAAAATTATGACTACATTAATTCTTTTAGACTAAATGGTGGGCTTAAACTACATCATTTTCGAAAATTCATTTGAAGACTATGGTGAATAAATTTGGACACTTAGTTTTAGTCATGAATATGCACACTCCAACGGTACCTGTACCATGGATTTTTGGAAATTGTCATATCAACATCCCGGTCATTTATCGTACTGACACAAACCAACCGCACCCGACCTATGCTTCATAGCTATATGGCGATGAGCACATTACATTTTGATCAAAACATTCTAGAAGCTTAGTTAAAGATCACGCGGTTTAAAAGTCTTCAAGTGATGAAGCAAGCGGATAAAATGGTTGATTTTGAGAGACTCGGACTAATTTATCTTGTGATTCCATGATGTATAGGGAAAAGGTCTTTAACTGCTCAACTTTTGTAGACTTTTAAACCTTTTTGCCATGGTTTTATTTTAATTGTAGTGGTAGTCAAAAAAGAAATAACAAAGTTTGCACACACAAGCGCAAGATATAGATCTCTTAAAGTCTTGGTTTTATTTGAATTGTAGTGCTAGTCAACATAGTTTTCTTTTGTAATTTTTCACAGATGGAAGAGAACAACCAGTTACGGGATCAAGTTTTGTGGCAAGCACGGGAACTAGAAAAATATGTAAGTAATTTTCCTTCTATCCTTGAATCGTTTTCTTATCACCTACAATTATTTTCTTTATTATTATGATATTTTCCAATTAACTATGGCTTATTCATATATTGATCTCTGTTTTCTGTTTGAATGTTCCCTTGGGTAGTTGCTTTGATCTGGACACAGATCTCTGGCTTATTTTTGTTCTCTCATGGAATGTATTCAGTTGCATACGCTTATAACAGCCCTACATGTATCTTATTTTTTCTACTTATTTTACACATGATATATTGTTCTGGTGTGTTATGTTTGTATCGTGACTTTGTGAGGGCTAATTAATTTCTGAGTTGCAATGCAGTCCTTTGACCTGACCATCATGCAAACCTTGTAGTCCATGTGAAAGTAAGATCCCTGTTCTGTTTATAAAGCATTTAAGAGAGTTAGTTAGTAGAACACTGTAGAGAAGATTTGGTTCATCTCAAAAGATTCCTGTGATAGATTCTAACTCCTTTTATGTTTCACAATGTTGAAGATGGATTTGATTGAAAAGTAAAGAAAGTTTAGAGGAACTATTCAGTTAATGTGCAAGTGTAACCTCATAATAGTAGATGATACACATATTTTAATATTAAAGGTTGCGTATTAATGTGCAATGACTATATATATATATATATATATATATATATATATATATATATATAAGTTGGCTTCACCGTGAATTTTTTCTTCCAAATATGTCCTTACCTAACTTTACTAATTAAAATTGTTCATTAAATTTAATGAGGGCAGCTAGGTAATTACGTATAGAATTTTTTAAGAGAAATGTAGTTTGTTATACTACTATATAATAAGGAAAGTTGGCTTCACCGTAAATTTTTTCTTCCAAATATGTCCTTACCTAACTTTACTAATTAAAATTGTTCATTAAATTTAATGAGGGCAGCTAGGTAATTATGTATAGAATTTTTTAATGGGAAATATAGTTTGTTATTATGATTCCTCTGGCTCTTCCCAAGTACAAAAAATTTTAATTAAAAAGGAGGTTAAAATACATGCAAAGCACGTGCATATATGCTAGTATATATAAATTAAATGACAAGTCTACTTCTACTGTCCAGTTTAAGCTTGGCTCTTTTTATTACATCAGTCACCCCAGACTATGTTCGGGTCAGGTTATCTATATGTTGATCCTCTATGTTTGCATTGCAACATTCCTCGGTCCACCACTGGGGCCAATCTCCACCGCACGCTCTACTTGGGTTGACCGTAAGTAGTAAGTACTACGATCCTTTGTCTTCACGTTTTCCTTTTGTAGCAGGTGTTGATTTAACCATGTATCTATGCTTACTAGAATCTATTATAGATGTTAATAAGCTCTAGTGCTTTGAAAATTGATCTATATCTCGTAACATTTTCTCTTCTTTATTTGATGATAGGTGTTTCTTTTTATACTTTCTGTTTTTCCCAAACTATTATAGATGTTAATAAGCTCTAGTGCTTTGAAATCTTTCTTGAAATCCTGATTGTTCGGTTATGTTGATATCTCTCAAAACTTTGGTTTTCAGAAATCAGCATCTACCTCTATACCGTCATCTGCGGCTATTGCAAGAGAAGCACATACCAAGGTACTATATAAAGAAAATCTCTCAAATGTCCCAGCAGGAGATGAAAAGGAAAGAACCAGTTGGATGGGTCATACTTCTTCAATTAATCCTCAAGTTACCCTAGTCATTCATGGAAATGGAATCTCAGATATGGACAATCCTTCCTTACAAACCAGCAGAGTAAATCAGCAGTACTCTGAGAGCATCAAGGTCAATGGTTCCTCAAAAGTATCTCCTGGATCACAGACTGGTGTTGATGGCACTGGAACATCTCAGCACTCTACACCATCTTCTAGATCCTTGTCTCCAAGCAGGTACTTTCAGATGTTGCAACAGACTGTATCGGATCTCTTTTGTACTATATGTGGCTTAAAACATTTTTTGGGAAACAATCTATTGATCTGTGTGCAATCGACTTTGGGTGTTAGAGTAGACATAGAAAAGAAGCAGAATATGATCCCAGGCATAATCTGTTTGGACAAGGTCTGATGCCAATCTCTGAAACTCACTCTCACATTCTCTGGAAACAGGTATAACTTAGCAGTAGAGACTACATTCTTACATGAAATTTACTCATCTTAATATAGGAAAGATTATTTTGGTGTAGGATCTTATCGTTAAAGTTAGAGAGCGTGAGGAAGAGATTGCTATGTTAAGAAAGCATCTTGCAGACTATTCAGTGAAGGTGGGGAGGTTCATCAAATACATGCATTCATTCTTTTATGTACTCTGCTTTGTATTGATTCCTGATACCTGCTTTGCAGGAAGCAAATATCCGCAATGAAAAATTCATTCTAGAAAAACGCATTGCTTACATGCGCATGGTAGGCATTTTTTTTTTTTTTTTTCAAAATTTGGAAATTTTAATATACCGCAGAAGATCCTTTAGTAATTTTTTATTTATTGCAGGCTTTCGACCAGCAACAGCAAGACTTAGTTGACGCTGCATCAAAAGCTCTGTCGTACAGACAAGATATAATTGAGGAAAATATTCGTCTAACATATGCATTACAGGTACTGTTTCAATCTGAGAACTGCACTTGGTTCCCCCTGCCCTTTTACAGAACCAGCCATGTTTGTGCATTTAATCTCTGAATATTACCTGTCATTGTTTTGTATTATCTATATCATAGACACTTTGCAGCTATTGCTAAATCATTTAAGTAGCATGTGCAAGTTATGTTTTCTTCATTTAGTTAATAAAGCTAAAATATCCCATTTTTTGTGTTAGCAATGGATCTCAACTTAGTGAAATTTGTCTATGTTATTGTTTATTGGCTTAAAGGAGAACATGATTTATATTTGATTTTGGTGGTGGTGATATATACTTCTGAAATATTTCCTTTATGTATAACATATATGATTATTTGCCGATCTATTGGCACATATTAAGTTTCCCTTGCATATACTTCATGTTTAGGTTCAGTACCAATATTTCGGTTAAATGCTGAACTTAACTTCCTATATTTGAATGGCCACTTATTAGTAAAAAATTAGCTGGTCATTATCAAAAACCATTATTAGCGAAAAATATGTTGAGAGAAGTAAAAAAAAAATAGTCAACTGAAGCCTACAAATTAGTTTGACTTTTCTAGTTGTATTGCAAAGATTATTAGATGCGAACCTTCATATTGAGGTTGACCAAACATGATTGTTAGATGGGTCAAGCTACATGAAATGAGTTGTTCATACTGGATATCAAGAAATTTTATGTACTCCTTAAATTGTTTATAACCCCGTCCTGAACTCGAGTTGTTTAACCTAGTGACTTGGTAACTTAACTCTGGATTCATTTGATAGTGATGACATTGCTTATACAATCAGACTGCATATCTGCAACCACTGTATCATCATCAGATCACTGTATCTTGTACTCCTATATTGACTTTGCTAAGTGCATCTTTTGTATTTTATGCTTCTTTGAGCACGGCATTGCTCTTTTGCACGTACTTGCATTCTATTACACCAAGTTGGAGGACACAACCTATTCGTAGTAAAGAGTGTATACATAAAGTATATTGATAATTTTCTGTATCTGCATAGTTATCATTTTAACAATGAGAGGCATTTAAATAATTATCATGAAATTGTTGTAAATAATTTTGAATTTGAATTTTCTTTCTGAAACAGGCTGCACAGCAGGAAAGATCTACTTTTGTATCTTCTTTGATACCTCTTCTTTCAGAGTATGGTCTTCAACCTTCTGTTCTTGATGCACAGTCAATTGTCAGTAACCTTAAGGTTTGTAAAAACTCCTCAGCGAACTTTTTATAGTTAAGACTGCTCTGATTATGTTTTTCAACAAATGTTCTCTCATATCTCCTTTTCTTCACTCCAGAAATTACTGGAAAATGAATTTTTCATGATATATACGCCTAGTGTACATGATTGACAATGAGTTACCTGTGCCAATTCACAAAATCCCAGTAGTCTTTATGTTTCTCATGTGACATGTTTGTGTCTATATGTTAACCATCTCGTGCCTTCCTCTCTTTCCTTTGTTGAGAAAAGGCTATAGCCTGCTTGTTAATCATGTTTAGATGCAGCTGTTTTGCTAAGTATCCAGATCCTTATTTGGTGAGTTGCCGACTATCGCTTTTTTAATATTCTTGGTTCCTAACTCAGCTGGTGAAGTGAAAGTTGTTGTTTGGAAGACAGAAATATTGTATTATATTTTAAAACCTTGAATTGGACCCTACCTTTGGGATACTCTTACTGGAGAGATGTAAGATATTTGTTGGAGCTTTTGTGGTGGAGGAGAACATCAGCAAGGATTTTATTATCCTGCAAACTTTTGGCTTAAGTGATATGCCGAAAATGGGAGTAAACTACACAAAAATCCATATGTTTAGGCACGATTTTTGACTTTTAAGTTATATTGTTGACATTAACTGCAATTCCTTTGCTTACATCTATTGGCATTCCTGATGATCTAACCTAACTATTAATATATTTTTATGAGAAAGGTATCAATTGATCAAAGTGCCTGTCCTATTCTAGAATAATTTATGTGACCTGCAGTTGGCATGCACCCGTCTTTTTTTTTTCTTTCTCACTGTGACTTGTTCCTTTGATTGGAATCCTGGTCCTTGAAATGATATTTACTGAACTATATAGTTATATAGTGTCCAGTATCTGGTGGAACTAATTTAGACCGGGGCCCACTTATCTGCCGCTTCAGTTACCTATGTTCTCTTGGCCCACATCACTCGCCTGGACCCTAGTGAATTGTGATGTCCTCTTCCTTTGCTACTTCCTCGGTCACAACTCCGGTGGCCGTCTCTTCGGTGGCTCCGGCATCTAAGGAGTATCTCATCGAGATTCCGCTTACCACTTACTCACGGGGAGGGGAGGGGGGGGGGGGGCACCCTAACTACCTCAAATAGGAGCACAACGATCAATGAGCTCTCACGAGCCATGGCCTTGCAGAGAGCCTCACTCACGTGTCTCCTACTGATACGACTAGGGACACCTTCTAGTTCCAGAACGAAGAATGATAATAGGGTCTGCACTTGGCCTACTAAGTTCATGGAAGATGCTTGCTACCAGGCAATCATGTACGTGCCAACGACACAAAGGATGTGAGAAATCAACTCAAATTCCTCTACTACTCCTAAGATGGCCTCTATTGACCGTATGATATCTTCCGTAAGCTCAACCCCTCAGCATGCGGTTGTTCTCGCAACTCAACTCGCTCTCTCACTGCCAAGATGGGGGTTGTTGGTATAATACGTGGCTTTATGTTGTATCGTGTGACATTGTGTGGTGTTATTTGCTCCAATCCTGACTGGATAACTATTTTTAGGTTACTTTTGGACTCATGATCTATATATCTGTTGAAGCAGCACGAAGGCCGTCTTGGAGGAATCACTTAGTATCTTAGTTCATTTCTAGCTTAATTCCTGTATTTACTCCCAGATTTGTCTTCGGGAGATATCATTTAGTTTTGTAATAATTGTGATCAAACTCTTGGATTCACTGGTTTATGCTACGATAATTATCAGTTTATCATATTTTACTTATTTCCTTGTTCTGAATCTCTTTAGCACCGTGATTGAGTTAGCTTGCTAGCTTGCTAAAATAGCGCGCCACGTCGCTAACGCGACGTAGGCTGAGCGTGCCTCACGCACCCGTACCTGAATCTCCTGCGGGCGCGGGTCGTGACACATTTTTATGGTGGCCATGTAGGTCCCGTCTTCGCGACTAGTGCGAAGCCATAGTGGTACTTAGGTTAGTCGTGCCTCTACGAGCCTGCAATATCCTAGATGATTATAAGGTTAGAAAACTCGATCACAGATTAGAAATTTCTGAATTTGACACTTGAATGTCTATGACTTCTTTGTGCTCCTTGAAATTTATCATCTTCCTCCTTATGTTGTTGAATCTCATATCTTTCTTATTTCTCTTCAGAATGGCCAAGGAAAAGAAAGTTATGCCTATCGAAGGATCGTCATCCTCTCATCCCGAGAATCTTGAGGAGATCGACGCAAATCCTTCTCTCCCATCTCGTCCAGCACCTAGGACCAATCCTATTCCTGAGGACATATTCCTTGGAGGAGCGCAACTCTTTGAGCTGCTTCGTGGAATGATCGAAGTCCAGAGGGTCCAAGCTGAGGCCCAGCTTGAGCAGAACGCTATCATAAAAGAGGGCTTGCAGAACGCTCAGCTTATGTCATTAGTCGCTGGAGACGAGCAGACTAATCAAGGACCTCCTCCTCCATCTAAGGAAGGAAATATTCTAGATTTTAAGAAAATGGATCTCCAGAAGTTTAAGGGCACTGAAGGCATACTCTATGCTGATGAATGGCTAGAAGACATAGAAAGGATTATGAGGGTTTGTCAACTTCCTGAGAGACTTAAAGTTGAAGCTGCTAGACTCCAACTCCATGACCTAGCCCGAACCTGGTTCCGAAATGAACCTAAGATAGCTGAACCCAACCTAACTTGGGAGGACTTCAAGGACCAATTCAAGAAGAAATTCTTTCCTGACGTTGCTAGAGAATCATTAGACAGGCAATTCCATGATCTTAAGCAAGGCAACCGTACTGTTGACGAGTATGCCGCTGAATTTAGCAGACTTAGTCGCTTTGCTGACTATATGGTTAAAGATCCAGTGGGCCGAGCCCGTAAATTCCGACAAGGTCTAGCTAAGGAAATCAGGACCCTTGTTATTGCCAATGCCAAACAGGTTCTGAGAGCGTGGAGATCTTGAGGTGAGAAGATTGTGTGGCTCAAGAAGGATGTGGCTGGCTCACTTACAATGTGATCTGGCTGAGGTTAGATGCCTCAGATAACCCTTCTGAAGACCCTCGACTGAAGTAGTAGATGGCTAGGCTGAAGTAGGCGTCCTCCTACACAACAACCTGAGACAAAGGTGATCACACGCAGAGGGTTTCCCCGTGGACATCCCTCTGATGCCCAAGTTTGATGAGGTCTTAAAGATAAGAGAATGGAAGTGCTTTAGCAGCCTATTGAGAGCTTTTATAGGGGAGATCAGGAAGGAAAGACCTTATGCTCTCTCAGGACAGCTGTAAAGTATTGCCGTAGCACGCAAAATGGTTATTCCCCTCTGCTCCCTAACACAACTGAGCGGCCATGGCAGGGTGACAAACTGCTATTGCAGGCATGTTCCCTGTTCTGACACTTGGTTGGACTTCGCGAATGACTGATCTGCCCTCGTCTTGTCCTGGGGTAGGTAGGGATTGTTGCCACGTGTCTGCCAACATAGCACAAGTGTATAGGAAGTGTGCGGTCAACTCGAGTGGGCCAGCTAGGGTGGATGGGCAGGCCTATTATTCGGAGCCCAGGATCGCCCATTAGGCTCCATCTTGTACTAAGTTGCCCTTGTTATTAAGTTCATTCCATCTTGTGATAAGTGGCCCTCCTCCTACGCCCCAACTTTATTAAGTGGAAAGTCATACAGTTCCGTGCCAGTTCATCATTCGCATTTCAAATTCTGTTCCCTTCTCTCCCGACCCAATCCTCCATTGCCCCTCTACAAGTAATTATCAAATACCCCTCTTGTTTCTCCAGTTAGCAGTTCTATAATCATTGTCTTGTTTGTTTGCTTCTCTAGATTTGGAACCAGACCCGTCCCTGTTGTACTCTTCTTCTAGCCCTCCAATCTATTTAACTTGTACATATGTCTTAAAAGTTCGACGAGTATTTTGAATCAGTGTCTGAAGTTGAAATGGTGTCTCAGACTCTCAATGATGATTTTGTATATTACATCAAACTTTAGGGTTGTCTGAAGTTGAAATGGTGTCTCATTGATTGGTGTCTCATTGATGATTTTGTATATTACATCTAACTTTAGGGTCTTTTTTTTCTAACTTGTAACTTATTTTTACTCAACAACTTGCACATGAACTTCAAAATTTTGTTGCATTTTTTTTGATAATTAGATAGTTTGTGTTTAATGCATATACTCAACATAGGGGTTGTTACATATGTAGGTGATAAAAACTTAAAACCAATGTAGAACTCTTTTCTTTTGCCCCCCTCCCTCCTTCCATCTTGACCTTGCCTCTGCTCCCTGTAAATTTGCCTTTAAACCTATCTAACTTTTGATGGGTTGGCATTTCCATTCTGCGACTGAACATCAGAATCATAATCTGATCCATGTTATTCCACCTTCTAAGCTATTTGGATGTATTTTGTATTTCATTTAATGTTGAATTCTCACTTTAAGGTTCCTCCAGAAGCAACACAAAATTAATTGAGAACAGTTTCAGGCTGGTGGAGCAGGTTTTTGTTAGCATCTAATTCTGCGAAAACCACGTCTATGCAGAAAATGTAAATACGCCAAGAAGCTCTCTTTTTTATTGGAAATGCATGTGTTGGTGCTGTCTTATCTGTAATGTCTCTTTTCAGTCGGAAGGAACAATTTAATGCACCTACTATTGTGTTTGTTATTATCTATTTTGTTATTCTTTTTACTTACGTCGACATTGAAAATTTTGAGAACTTGTCTCAGTTTTCTAAGTGCTCGAGACAATATTTTTATATGTATATATTCCTAGTTAGTTTGTGGCAGTTAAGAATTTCAAATGCAAAGCATCCGTGTGGGCTTTAAATTAAATCTGAATATATGTTAGAATATGTAATATGAATATGATACATAATTAAGTGGCCAAAGATGAATTAGTTGAGATATATGAGGATTTCCGTTGCTTGGATACTTGTGGATTCACTTATTTATTTTTAGTTCTAAAATGATTATCCGAGTATTTCGGACATATCAGATATTTATTAGATGCTCAAAGTTTTCTCTACTGTGGTAATTTTTAACAGGAAGGAGCCAAAACAATTGTTCATTGGTGAATGGTGGTATTCACATCATTATTCCTTGTTGGATCGATTATATTTATAAAGTGTATGATCTGTAAACAAATAATGTATTTGTTTGATTGGATTTTAAATTTTAAGTTAGAAAGTTACAGTATATCCAGCTTGGAGTATGCTTGAACTCTCTCATTGCATCCTGACTTGTAGTTCTAGTTGGTAAAATGCAATGTTGCATCACATTTGTGTTGTGGCTCGTCCATGTGTCACAGGCTCTAGCACTTATCTTATTTGATAGTTCTCCTTTCTAGTTCCTAGTTTTGAGTCTGATAGCTGCTGTTCAATTGGTTCCAAGTCTTTTTGTACTTCAACAACCCTAGACTTCTGGTGATTTTAACTGATTTTAACTGAAGACAATAAGTTTGATATGTCAAGATTGTGTATATTGTTTTGCTAGATACTTGAAATAGCCATATTATGCAGCTCTCTGCTTTACTATTGTATTTTCCTTTTTGCAGGTTTTATTTAAACATCTGCAAGAAAAGCTTATACTCATAGAGGTATGAATTAAGAAAAAATGTATTAGCTTTATAGGAATATTCCAAAAGTATAAACCTCCAATTGGTTTTGGTACTTTATTATCTTTTTGATGGCTAAGATTGATATCATTGTAATTCAGTACCCAGCAACTGAATATCTATCTAAGAAGTAAGATGTGATCTGTCTTAAATCTTGGATGGTGCAGGACAGGATAAAGGAATCCCAGTACCAAATTGCTCCATGGCGCGCAGACCCATCAAATGATACAAGTGTTCCTCTACAATCACCTTCTAATTCTGTCGGTGTAACACTTGCAAATTCTGTATGACAAGATCTTGTCCTAATTACTTTCCTGTTTTTATTCTTTTCCTTTCCTAAAATTCTTGTCTGTTCTAGAACAAAAGTCTTGAGATCGTGCCACAGCCAGCATACTCTCATGCACAGTCTCCAATTGCTTCTCCTCCAAGTGCTGAGACAAAACTTGACTGGGAATCGGTGGGTAATCAAACCCGTCATGCCGGTCCCAGTGGGTTTGCTGCAAAAGTTCCAGACCATCAAAACTTGGAAAGAACAGCCCCTTCAATGAGTAGGTAAACATGGATAACGTTCGGTCACTTTAAGATCAGGTGCATGAACCATTTTATTAGATTCATGGATCTGATAAAATGTACCTGATATACTATTGGTTCTATGAGATACTATTTGCGATTTGTTCCTACTAGCTTTAAGCACATCAATCACGTGTAAAATTTTGAAGTTTTCTACTGAGAGATGGTAGATGCAAATTTTATTTCATTACAATAGGAGGTGATAACAGTTGAGTATTGTATGTAATTGCAATATTTTTTTTGGAAAGAAGAAAAATATTGGTTTTGGATAAGTGCTTGCCAAATGATTTTTTAAGATTGAGCCTATGTTGGTCCAAGAATCTCCCCTACTCCCTGCAACTCTCTCCTTTTGTTATCAGCTGTAGAAATGGCAGTGCAGATACAAATGGTGGTGATGCAAGTGAGTAACGTTTTTAATTACTGTTTTCTTGAACTTTCTCTTCTTCATCCATTGTTGTTACTGTTCTTCTCTTCTCTCTCTCTCTCTCTCTCTCTCTCTCTCCTCCCAAATTCTTCTAATCGCTGGGCAAGTACATGATATGCCTAAATGCATAACACAAAATGAAGATGAATTTGAATAAGGATTTCTGTTGCATAAATTCCAGAGTGCTAATCAGGTTACGTCTCAGTGCACGTAACTGATATTTGTTGCATACTGAAGTTTGCCAGCTTGGCAAGCGGAAATCAAGTTACAAGTTCTTGGTAGAACATGTATTTTTATATTGTCATATTAATAAATGAAAATGAAGTAGTTAATGGTGGGCTACCATTACCCTTTCTCTTGTGTGCATTTTTAAGAAAGGGAATCTGTCGATTTCAGTTTTTGCGTTCTCAAAAAATGGCGTGGAGATATAAACATTGAATACCCTTTTTCTTGTTAGAGTGACTAGCAAAATCTCCAACTCTGCTCGCACACACTTGCAGGTGGGGATATTTTTCCTCATTTCCAAGGTTGTGAAAAGTGCTAGGCGCTAGTCGGGCAGGCACTCGCCGCCCAGCGCCTAGTCCGCCTAGATCTAGGCGGTTCAAAAATAAATTTAAAAAATCCAAAAAACCTACTGAAAATTGCAGAAAAAGTCTATAAACCCCAAAACATGTATAGTCGGACGTCGGGGGGTCTAGGCGGGCGCCTAGGCAGACATCGGGCGGGCACCAAGCGTCTAGCCGCCGCCTATAGACCGCCTTTTAGAACAGTGCTCACTTCTACCAAATTATCCTCTTTCCTGTTTTGATGTCAATTCCCTTCTTGCCCCATCTTCCTGGGACGAATGCCTGCTGATCTGTGGCTCTATGAGTGTGACCATGATGCTTCCTGTGCTGTAATTAGGTGTTTGCATTAATCAACTCTTGCATTTAGGACTTAATTTCTGCTGATTTCAGGAATACTACGGCACAGGATACTGTAACTCGGGTAAATAATGGCGATTCTCATGTTGTTCGATTCAGTACCGAGTCAAAAGATCAAAATCCATCATTTAAGGATCTTTCCAGGAGCAGTGACATAGACGATTCTGAGGCAGCTGGACTTCAGCATGGAAGAGAAACAACAGGGCATTGGGGTTCTGGCACCTCTCCTTATTTGGCGTCTGGGCTTGATGATCCAAACTCTTCATACCCTTATCTTCCTCCTGTCCTTGAGGAACCGAGTTCTTCATTTTCTGAAGGTTCTTAAAACAACTCTTAAAGTTCATTCCTTAACTATTGAGTTTCTCTTTAACTATCAGCTTCTGTGACTTCTAAACCATTTCTGCAATATATCAGCTGCAGAAGACGATCCTTTGCCTGGAATAGAAGGACTTCAAATTTCAGGTGAAGCTTTTCCAGGAAGAGAACTTCAAGCATGCGGATACTCCATCAATGGGACAACCAGTTGTAACTTTGAGGTACCCTTTCAGAAGTCTTATTATTCTTTATTTTCTTCATGAATGTCATATTTATATATATTCTATTGACATTCAGCTCCTTAAGATGGATTTGATATTTTAGATTAATAATGATAAAAACGTCTCTCTGGTAGACTTAATAACTACACCTTCCTTTTTGTCTTTGTAGTGGGTCCGTTGCCTAGAAGATGGTTCTGTGAATTATATAGAAGGTAACTTTTCTCTCATCTTTGCCCTAATGTTTTATTGCTAATCGCCAAAAACTTGGATACTTAAATCTTTACTAATATAGGAGCAAAGCAACCTGTATACCTGATTACTGCTGATGATGTTGATTCCTACCTTGCCATTGAAGTGCATCCCCTGGACGACAGGAAGCGGAAGGTATACTAATTCTTAAAGGATAGAATTCTTTCTGCCTGATATAATTATCATATTTCGTGTGACTTAAACCACAAAAATATGAACCAAAACTAAGTAGAAACTGTTTGAAGAAAGCACAAATCAGTCTTGATGATTAAGTTGCTAACATCTTGCATATGAAGTATGAAACGTTTTCTTGTAAGTATGTATCCCAATTAATTACATGTTACTTATTTAATTATAAGTTCTATATAGAAATTCAGACTGCCTGAAAGTGAAATGTTTAAGCACCATGCTGCATGCATTCTCAGAAAGTACAATAAATTTTATGGAAAGTGCGTCATTTCATTGTATCTTTCTTCCGCTGTGGGCTTACAGGCATGTGTATTTCATGTCCCTGCTGGTTCCCTAAACATACTAGAAGAGTTGTGCTACTTGGTTAATGTGGGTGATTGTTATATATTGTAGGATACAAAAGTGCCTCCTAAAGCTTTTTTTTTTTTTTTTACTGTATATCAAGCATGAGCATAAATTCAGTCTTTGTAGAGAAATTTATATTGTTTGTTGAAATGCTGTTTTGTTGACATATTATTGTTGTTATTGTCACTTCAGGGAAATCTTGTGAAGGTATTTGCTAATGAGCAAAGAAAGATTACGTGTGGTGAGTTACATATCCCATATCTAATAGGACTAATGGTATCTTATGGGGTGCTTCATTATATTCCTGATTTCCAAGAAGGTTCTACACATTACCTAATTTTTCTCTTAGATTGAAAAGGAATATGTTTGCTGTATAACATTCCATAAGTACTCCTCTGTTTTATTTACTTTTTCAGTTCTATTCCATTAGACATGTTTTAATTTGCATCTAGAGTATTTTGTAAAATGGGATAATGAATCTTGTCAGAGTATGGAAATTATTGGCAATATGTATTTACTAAAACTTTCATTTCCATAATTTGACAAGTTGTATTTTGTTGAACCATCTCATCTTGCTGATGTTTTAGGTGTTTGTCCAGCATCTGTGAAGCTCTTCTGACTCCAGCATTAAATTAATCATTTGTCAAATTACATGCACTAGTTGAGTATCTGTCATCTGAAGTTCAATTTGTAGGAACTATTCACAGAGACACTCAATATTCGTTTTATTTCTAATAAACATGGTACTGATTTGTCATTATGTTAGCTCTTTTCCCAGACGAGACTGTCAACCTAGAAGTTAGTTACTTTATTGTTAACATATCAACCGACTCCAGCTCTGTGTGTTCTTGCCATATTCAGGGTTGAGCAAATTATCTTCAGAGGTATTCATATAAATCTACAAGGTAGTTTGTCATCAGAGAAATATGCACCTTGTTAACTATATCTTGATTAACTATACAGCCTTTGTACCGATCTTATGGCTCATTGACTTCGACCATATGAGAGATCATTGTGGTTTGGTTAATTGACTAAGCAATCTGGATATAACCTATTGTCATGCCTTATTTAACAAAAAACAAGGGATGACTGTGTGATGAATTCTACTTCGGATCTAAGGGGACATTTGATACGCAGTAAAAGGGATGGAAATTTTATCCCATATTACTGAGTTTTTGACACTGGCCCAACTAAGAATTCCTGCGGATAACAAATTCCCTTGGGCATCATATTCCCACAAAACGAGGGAATACTATTCGATGGTGAGATATGGGAATTCTGAACCCTTCTATAGGGAATACTTATATTTTTGAGGTTGTCCAATCTAGCCCTACTTGACCTGAATCTGACCTGGCCCAAAATCGATCATGACCCAAACTAGACCTGAATTGGGTACAACCTGATATGGTTATGACCCGACCTGAACCTGAGCTCAACCTGAACCTGGACGGTACCCGACCTGAGCCAAACTGGATCCCACCGAATTTGATCAGACATAACCCGAACCGATCCCACCCCGTCTTGAACATGAACCCGACCTGGAACCACAACCGACCTGAATCACGACGAAAACAATGCATTCATGTTATTATATGTTATTTTTGGGATACATTGTTTATAAGAGACTATTTTTATAATGATAATTTGGTTAGGCATGGGTAATTTAGAAAAGTTATGCTCAGGAATGTCATATTCCTTGGTTTATTTATCTCCGGGAATTCTATATGTTTTACCAAACACATGAATTCTACCCGGGAATACTGTATAATATACCAAAAACAAATTAATACAAATACCCATGAATTCATGCTAGAAAATTAAATTCCCAAGAATATGGAATTCTCAGGAATACTGCAATCTGTGTGATAAACACCCCCTAAAAGGAATAGGTTTCATCTGCCCCGGTGCTCATGAATTGCCTTCAATCTTTGAGGTGTTGGTTGTTCCTTCTCTTAGACTTCTGGAGTGAAGGGGATTTACTTGAATGAGTAAGAAACTTTATTTCCGTGTATTGCATATTTTTAAAATACTTGTTCATCTTGATGCCATTGCTTGTGATTTAAAGATGTGGGCAGCAGAAAGTTTTTGGAATTTTAGTCTAGTTATATGCTTATTTTATGGAGGCAATTCACATCCATGACAAATATCAAAAGTTGGCAAAGTATTTTGTCGATTATTCTAGAAGTTCCAAATATGTTAATGATAGTAGTCAATTCTCAAACTTATGGACCTCTTTCTTATGCTAAAGTATATCCTTATTACGTTTTCACCTTTTCCATGTGAATATTAACCCATCAGCTAAACACAATGGGCTGTTCTATAAAATTTTGCAATTAGAACTAGTTACTATTTAGTTTACCTTCCAAAGAAGAATACTTACGTTATTCTTGATCTTTATGCAGATCCTGAAATGCATGAACAGATCGAGAGAACTTTTTCCATTGGGCACATGTCATATGAAGTCTCTTTGTCAGTAAGTCTGTCTGCTTCTAGTACTCCTAATTTTCAATTAAAGACTTCATTAAGGATATCCATTTATCTTTCTGACAATATAATGTACTGTGAATATTATTATTTCCATCCGTCAGGTTAATTATATTGATATGTGGGAGCAAGCTATTTTGGCAATTAAAAGGGAAGGTTACAGTATAAAGTGCAATGGGCCACGAGGCGTTGTTGTTACAGAGAAGTTCCTACCAACTACAGCTGTATGAATTATCACACATTGATTAAGCAATTAGGAGTTATTGGGATATAGATAATAGATATGGTCTAATGTGTTTCCTATCATATATGAGAGAAAATATTTAATTATTTTTCAGTTTACATAACTATTGAATGAATTGTATTGTTTCCTGCCCACACAAATACTGACACGAGCACAACAAAAACATATATATACACACGTCTTTGTAGGACAACATATTATTTTACCATCAATGCTTATTGGATTTGTTTATGATGCAACAATGGCTTGGTTTGCCCTCGGTGCAGCAACAACAACAAAGCTTTTATTCCAGATTCTTGGGGTCGTTGTTTGAATCTATTTCTTCCATTTAGCTTTGGTAAGGGCCATGTCGTCTTGTAACTCTAATGAAAAACATATCCTTATTTAAACTTCATTCCATGTTCATTTTTGGCCTACCTCTAGTCCTAATAACTCCTTTTACTACTATCGTATGGCTAACATCTATTGGTGTATACACATGTCCAACCCACCTAAGACAATTTCTTTCATCCTGTCCTCCATTGACACTACACCTCCCATGAATACCCATATTTCTTGTTCTATCTTTCAATGTATTGCTAGTCATCCGTCTTAGTTCTCATTTATACTAAACTAATTTTATGGATATGTTTCTTAATTGCCAACACTCATCCATTGGTGTATGCGCGCGTCCAAACCACCTTGGACGAATTTCTCTCACTTTGTCCTCAACTGGTGCTACCTCTAACTTTCTACGAATATGTTCATTTTTTATTATATCTTTCAATGTATTGTCACTCATCTGTAGCCTCTGGACTTGTTGTTTCTTAATTGTCCAATACTCTGATCCATAAAATATGGTTGATCATATAGCCGTCTTAAGGGATTTTTTTTTTCCAACTTCAAAGTTACCTTCTGATACAAAGTACTCCAGAAACACTCCATTTAATCATTATGTTTTGATTTTGTGCATGACCTCCTTCTCAATCTCTCCGTCATTATGAGTGATTCATCATAATACGAAAACTATCACTCATACTTCTCGTCTATTTATTTGTATTCCCCCTCATTTCTTTCAGTATTTTGGTTGAAGTTGCATTTCATATACTTTTTTTTCCTACTAGTTTTAGAACCCTTAGACTCCAAAGTTTCTCTTTACACTTCTACTTTAGCATCTAACCCTTCTCTACTCAATCGTTAAACACAATATCAACAAACATCAAACACTATGGAACCTCCTCCTGGATATGCCTAGTAATTGCATCCATAGCTAGTGTTCAAAAGTATTAAGTTATTGTTGACCAGGTTTGCCCTCCATAAGGAAAAATCATTAGGTTGACCAGGTCCTTATGTGAAATCATCCTTAAGTGCATTTTACAGGCAAAAAGAAAGCATCATTGACCCATGCTAAATCTTGATGCACCTTAATGGTTGTAATATGTTGAGTTTTAAGGGGCATGCATGTATATGAAACTGATATTCCAAACATAGTTAGGTGAAGCAATTATGTATATAGGCTTTGTTGTTGTGGTTCTAATTGTTTTAAAGCAATTATATAGGCTTTGTTGTTATAGTTCTAATTTTTTTATTAAGTATGGCTATACATGCTTTGTTGTTATAGTTCTAATTTTTTTATTAAGTATGGCTATACAACAACAAAGCCCTTATTGGGTTCGATTGTTTGAATTCTTCCATTCGGCTTTATTAAGGGCAATTTCCTATGTAACACTAACAAAAACTATATCCTTTTTTAAAACTTCGAACCATGTTCGTCTAGGCCTACCTCTAGTCCTAACGTCTCCATTAACTCCTATGTAATCTCTTCTCCTTATGGGGGTATCTATTGGTCTGCGTTGCACATGTCCAAACCACCTAATACGTTTCTCTCATCTTGTCAATTGACGCTACTGCTAACCATGAATGCACGTATTTTGTATTCCATCTTTATTGCCACTCTTTCATCTTAGCATTCTCATTTTGGCTACACTAAATTTTTGGACACATTGTTTCTTAATTGCCCAAAACTCTGATCCATAAAACTTGGTTGGTCTTGTAACATTCTTTCTCATCATGTTTTAATTATATGCATGACATCCTTCTCGATCTTATCATGAGGAATGCATGGTTGTAAATACCAAAGACTATCGCTCTTAGATATCTCTTGGCTATCTATATGGACCCCCATCTCGTTTATCTTTGACTTCTGGTTGAGGTTACATTTCGTCCTACTAACTGGATTAAAATGAACAACATAACTAATATTAAGGTTAAGTTTGCAATGAAGAATGAATAGTTAAAAGATTGTTTATTAGTGAATGAGGAAACATGTCAAACTTGAAGTAAATGAACAATATGCTATTTCAAAAGGTTGCTTTGCTAACATTTGTTTTTGACAAGCAAGAAGGTCAGATAAATAAGCTTTGCATCACACATACTCCCCAGCTATTGTAGGAAAATGTAACTTAGAGATCCAAGAGAGATGCTAGTAATTTACTTTTGTATATGGTTTTCTTTCACTTTTTATGTCAGTAGACATTGGTAGTTCCTTCATACCTGTCCAGCTTTCTAGTATTGTCTATCAGTGTTAATGTGCAGGCTCCTTAATGTTTAGACGGTGCTTTTATTAAACTTATTTGATCATGCTTACTATGGGCAATACAGATATCTGAGTATAATGCACTCTGCAGATTACAATTCCATATGGTCATCCTACAGAGTTTTCAATTCAAACTGCTAGCGGTAACGAATATCTTTTGAGGACGAAAGCCGGTAGCTCGTATGTCCCTACTCTTCTGACACCTAATGTCTTGTTATTTGTGTAATTTAGTTGCTCAAGATGTAATAGTAAGATTAGGCTTTATGCAGGAAATGGTGTTCAAGATAATGTTCTGATTTCCTTTTTTATCATAACATACAGAAACACTTTTCTCAATTATTGTGTTTATGTTACCTTGTTTGTTTGTCTACAATTTATCTTGAATTGTTTCTCTTGTTGTTCTTGTCTCTTATTTGGCAGGTTTCGAGATACCATTGTGCTTACTATGAGATTGTTTAAAAAGATGGTAAAACTTCAAACAAAATTCTAGTTGTATTTCAATTGTTATTATGTAGATACTGTATGAAGTAACGAGACTTTGCATTATAGTTTGCCTTTCCCTTGTAAATGTATCTTATGTATCATTTTGAGTGACAAGCCATGTATATGCATATCACTTGAGAAAACGTTGTTTTCGCTTTCAAATGTGCTAGTATGAAATCTATATCAAGACCAAATAGCTTATCTTGAAAATTTATCTTACATGCATCCATGGTTGCAGTTTCTCTTTCTTTAAAATTTCCTGTTTTAACTGTAGTATGAGTACCTATGTCTGCTTATAGCTTATAAATTTCTTGTATGCTTGCATTCTCATCGAGTTTCTTTTGCTATTTGCTGATGTAATGCTTGAATGCATTAGACTGTTAATATTTCTTAAAATATGGTTGCTACTCTAGGTTTATGTTAAATTTTGTTTTCATTATGCCTGAGGCGTAATCTTGGGTTTCCTGTTTGAACTAAAGTAATGTAGGGGGTTTGATCTTTTGCTGCAGGCACTGGAAAAGCGGAAAGGAAGAAAAAAGGGCATCTTCTTCAAGACATAGTTCGTGGCAGAATGGAAGATTTGTACGTATGTGGTGATTACTGACGCGAGTGTATATTACATGAATGAGTTTGTTTATGGTCCCTATTCTTCCCCCCGGCTGTAAAGATCTCTACCAATTTTTTCACCGAGTGAGATCATTATATCTGTTCTCTCAAGGTGACTGTGTAGCATGCAAGTGCTCTTTTTGTTCCATCATTCCTCAATTTATAATTCTTCCTTAACCATGTGCTATGGCTTTCTGGTTCTTGTTTTGAATCCAGCTCGAGTAAAATTGAGTTCTCAGGTTCAGTTGTAATTAGGTGGTGTCTCAATTTGTTCTTTTATATTTCTTTTTCCATTCTCCTGAACAAGAGTGAGAACAGGCTATGTAGTCAGATTATGGATGTTGTCAAATTGGACTGCAACCTTGTCATGGGTCTAAGGAAGTTGTAAGGTGTTCATTTGTATAATTTGAGAAATTGGTTCAAACGAAGATAATGTGTGAATTTTATGTAGACACAAGCCGAGCCATTTCGTATCTTCGGATTGAATTTGGGAACCGTTTTATGTAATGCTGATGTACTGTACCTTGCAGTGAAAACATTCTGAATCCAGTAGCCAGGTCAAATCATATTCGTATGTCGGGAAAGTTTAGGTTTCTGGGGTGGACCTAATGGGATATTGGGCTGGTCGTTCATGAATTATCGCGAGCTGCTGATGGATCAATACTTAATATTAGTTTTATATAAGCTGCACGTTTATGAAAGGATGCTAATGGTAATTATCCTTGCTGTATATGATTTTTTTTCCTTTTATTTGTAAGGATTAAGATTTGTACTTTGTGCAATATCTTCAGATTCTTCTATTACGATGTATAGGAATGTGCCACTCTTTCCTGTTATATATATATATAGACTCGGGCGAAGGCCGAAAAGTGGCGCTTTGATGGTGCACTTAGCATGTCAGTATTATAGTATGGTGCTCGTGCGCTCCTTTTTATGCACGAGTTGCATGTACGGTTGCTTGCTCGAGATGCATGCTCCAGGCATATGTGCTGGCTATGCAAGGCGCATGTGTCTAGGTGCTATGCATCTATGAGTTACGTGGCCAGTTGCTATGTGTCCAAGAGCTATGTGGCCATGTGCTATGCGGCTAGGCGCATACACAATGGTTGCTTTAGGCGCTGTTAGTTCTATCAGGCGGTGTGTGTGGCGCTGTCAGTTCTGTCAAGCGGCACTGTTGGCTGTGGTGTGGGCGTCGCAAGCGACGCTGTCGGCATGCAGTACGTTGTTGTGTCAGGCACGTGACTCTTTGTGGGATTTGGTCAGCCTGCACGTATGCGCGCATGTGCTCTCATATGCACGCATAGGTGCCAGCTTGCTCTATAAATAGAGCCTCACCTCCTTCATTTGAAGGGGTTGAAGAGAGGGAACGTGAGGGCCACAAATACCACTGCAGAAAGTCTATGCGTCTAGCAGCAACAACAACTAAGTTTATGCGTGCATAGAGCTTTTAATGCTCGTTTTGTGTTCTAAAATCTTTTCAAAGGTGATGAAGAGCGTTCCAAAAGTTCATTTGTGAACTTGCAAGTTCCTGAGGGCAGTCGCTTATAGGATGAATCTTGCTTTGAGTATCGGTGACTCGTTCACCCCAGCAAGGAGTTTTCATTGAGTTTTCTTATTGTAGATTTTGGTTCTATCTCATTGTTGTATGTCCTAAAAATCAAGTTGCATCTATCAAATAGACATAGAATTCTCAACTGCGCACCCTTCAAATGGACTGCGCAGGAAACAGATTGCGCTACAAATCGAACGCGCGAGCTGAACTGCGCTACCACCAGAGCGCGCTACGCTGACGTGGCAATGCCATCATTACCTGACAAAGATCAGATCTTCTGACAGCCCGAAAAACGAGGAGTCCGTTCGTTTCTTGTGCAGCACGGCGCTCGAGAACAGCTGTACAACCTCAGCGCAGTTTGCCAGTCCAACCTCAGCGCAGCTTGACCAAGTCTGAATCCTAGCGCTATCCATTGACTAGAAGGAAGCGCAGTCTGAAGCTAGCGCTATTCATCAAATAACTGACATGTATTACATGGCTTACATGCCATCAATTGCTCGCCACGTGGCAACTGCCTGTACACGACCAAGCGCATTTCAATCAAACAATGCCACGTGTCTGAATACAGTTAGCCCACGATCGAGCAACTGTCCAATAGGCCAGCGCCGTTTGCAGTCTGCGCAGTCTGTCGCCAGCGCAGTTCATCATGCGCAATCCAGAATAACTACAAATTAGTTATTTCTAGAACTCTATAAATAGAGTTTCAAGTCCTTCATTAAGGGGATCAGATCATATTATCATCAGAGATCAGGAGTTCTTGTCCAAGTGCTGCTGCATTCTTCAGAGGCTATCGTCTTCAAAGTTCACATCGTCCAAGGGATAAAGCGATCGTCTTCAGATCGGATTCCTATAGTTGTACTTTCCCAGAATTTATTGTACTCTTGTACTATTCTTTAAAGTTTGTGAAATAAAAGACTTTTGTTTTTGCAAACAAAATGGCGACTCTGCTGGGGACGACTTTCTCCTCCGACGAGGAAGTGACAACTCAATGTGACGTGGCGTCTATCGAAAAGACGCAGAAGACGCTGGTTGTGAAGGTCAACCAGATTGCCTATGAAACAATGATCAACTCCAGGACCACCCCTCATACTGCAACCTCTGCCACGAGCAAGGTTCGATCAGTGTGGACTCCCAAGACTGCTGCGCAGCCTGCTGTCTTTTCCGATAAGCTGCCAGTAGCACCCTCTGCCCTTGCGCAACTCCCTCTCTCTTCTGCCAAGGCGCAAGCCACTTCCTATGATGCTTTGGCAAAGTGCAAGACCCCTTTCCCCTTGGCGCAACTTGCTACAACTTTTGCTCCTGCACAACCAACTGCCCCTTCAACCAGAGCGCAACTTAAGCATTCTGTAACTAAAACTCCTGCTGCGCAAGCTGCGACTCTTGGAGTTTCTGCGGCCAAAAGGCCATCTGTCAAATCCTCCCAAGCGCAATCGGCCAAGGCGCCTACTGCTGCTGCGCAAGTGACTATCCCTCATGTTCCAGCGCAGTCTAAAAGGGATAGCCCTTTGGCTAATCTCCCTTCTTCTCACAGCAAGGGGAAAGACTCTGCTCCTCTTTCCAAGTACCCCGTTATTCCGGCGTAATCCACTGGGGGTAGTCTGTTGACTGTTCCTTCCCCTCCCCAGAACAAAGGAAAAGGCCCGTTGGTCTTTTCTCAAACTTCCACGTTCCACGACTTGGAAGACAACAGAGGAAAACGCTCTTTAGCCAACCCTTCCTCACAAAACAAGGGAAAAGGTCCTTTGGTCTTTTCTCAGTCTTCTCTGGTTTTTACCTCGGAAGATCAACCTCAACGTGCCTCGGCACCGATCAGTACAAAGACCCTCTCAAACAAGAATTCTTCTCTCCCTGCCAAAGGAAAATGTACCGATCAAAGAGGTATTCTGCCTACTCCTGTAGCGGACCTCCAAGATCTCCCAACTCTCCGGATATCCCGCTCAAAGCAAGGAAAATTACTGGTGTCTCAGACAGAAACCCCTGGGGGTGAGTTTGCTGATCTACGGGTTTATCTCAATAGACCTCGGTCTACATCAACTTCGGCGAAATGCAAGCAGCCAATGTCGAAGATGAACCTGCATCAGAGGCAAACTTTCAGGATGAAAAATCCTGACACCTATGCTAACAAAGTGAGTACTTCCCTGTATACTTACGGGACAAATCATCTGAAGAACCGGAACCATGTTTCGAATGTTGTCAAAGAATATATCCCTCAAACTTCTTCTCGTCCTGTTATTGTTCCTGACCTCCGAGAACACCTTAAGCAAAAGCGGAACAATATTCCAACACCTCCAGTTCAATCACTTGAACGCCATTGTAATCACAAGGTTGTCATCAAGTGCTGTTGCCAGACAACAAAACGATCTGTCTTCGATCGTCTGAATTTTGCAACTTCTGAACCAATGTCAGAAGACGAAGTGTTGTATGCTTCCGTCAACATGACTTCTCGAGACACTGGGGGTAGAAAATGCTCCAAACACGGCAAGCCTTGCAGGCCTAGCCAGCGGTACTTAGATTTACTCCAAGAATCTTCTGAAGGAGTATTTCGACATACCTGATCCCGAAGTCGAGACACAATCGGGCATAGAAATCTTCTCCAAGATCCTTCTGGTTATCTCCCTATTTCTTATTCAGGAGATGATTCCTTCTCTGATTATGATGCATACAGCAAAAGTTCTGAACAGACAGTGTCTTCTACTGTACCTAGAGAAGTGACAGCTTATGTTGTCACTGAAGACCCAGACGCTTCTAGTTCAGCAAATCAAGAACAACGAATAGCTGCACTGGAGGACAAGCTGAAGACCATGGCTGAAATGGTCACAAGTATGCATTCTATCATCGTGGCCCAACATACAGTACCACCGACCGCACCTACTGTAAATCCTGAGATTATAGCATCGTCGGTGCCTGTCAATGCAGGTCTGGGGGTAGTATCTCCTCAAATACCCCCTGTACAAAGTCAACCCACACCCAGTCAGTCAGGAGCTGGGGGTAGCACTTACCACGCTGTTCCTTCCCCTAACACTATAATTCAGCCTGCTCCTTCTGCATCATCGGAGGATGCTAATGAAGCCGTCAAACTCTTGCGCACTCAATTTGAGTCTTTTAAAGAGAAGGATAATTTACAAAGATTGGGAATCAAGCAACCCTATCCTATTGAGTGGAAAGAAGTCCCATTTCCTCCTAAATACAAGATCTCCACAATTTTGTTGTTTGACGGCAGCACTTCTCCGAGTCAGTTCATTAACCACTTTGAGGTAATGACTGTTCAACTTCAGCCAAACGATGCTCTTCTTACCAGGGTATTTGTCGACTGTTTAGCCGGTGTAGCATACGATTGGTACAGAAGCTTGCCCGATGGCTGTATCACCTCTTTCTCGGGTTTTAAACAAATCTTCTTGGAACGATTCTACGAGAGAATCAACGACATGACCATGTCGGCCCTCAACAAGATCAAACAAAGACATAATGAAACCGCTGAAAGTTTCATTGAAAGATTCCGCCGAGAAGCATTAAAGATGCCTCCTGGAACTCCGGCCGCTGTAACTATAGATACCTGCAAGGCAAATCTTTTGCCTATTATCAGCATGTGGACAGGGTCAACTCAATTTCAAGACTGGCCATCATTCATTGTCAATGCGAAAGCAGCTGAAGTTAGCGCTGACAAGTTCAAGCAGCTGGGGGTACACATGTCTAACCCCGACCGGGATGAACACCCGACATCTAGTAGCGGTAATCGCCAGAACAACCGTAAGGGTAAAGAAACCTTGAACATTAATTTGAAGAGCAAATAATCTCTGGCTGTCAACGTAGCTCCACCTACGTCTACTTCTACTCCTTCTGTCCCTCCACCGAAGGAACCTCGCCCAAAAGTAGAGTACTCTTTTGACGAGAATGACACCGTGAGCATCTTCGATTGTTTGATCAAAAGCAGTAAGCTCCAACTCCCAGACCCGAAGAAGCCTGACGAGGTCGGTAAGACTGATCATCCCAAATATTGTGTTTACCACAGGTTCATTGGGCATCCCACTCGAGCGTGTTACGTGCTCAAAGGCAAGATTCAAGAGCTAGTCAACGCTGGTGTTGTCACCCTTCAACAAGATGAGAAGACTGTTACCGCGAACATGGTCTCAGTTCAGTTCGGTAACTTCCCTCCACAGATGGTACAACATGGTGTCATCCCTATTCCTAAGGCCACTCTTGAGATCGAGAATCTTTCTCCTCCATGGAGTGAAGGTCTCGTCCCCTTATCTCTTGATAATGGTGAGATTGTATGGATCCACCCTGACCTTGTTGCAGACTTCGAGGCTCCTTCCTCGTCTAAGCAGAAAGACCGCTCCAAGGGCAGAACAAAGATATGCAATATGGTATCTTTTAACCCCATAGTTGAAGAAGAAATCCTGCTGGGCACCAGGTCAGGAAAAGCCTATCTACGGGAATTTCCCGAAACTCGAGAAAACCCTGCCTCTTCTTCTGAGTCTGCTCCAGTGCAACCTGTCTCTACTGAAGACATCCCTGCTGTATCCTCACCGGTTATAGAACCCACTCTTCCTAAGCCGATGGCAGCCGACAAAGGCAAACAACAAGTCCGCTTTGACAATCCTTTGAAGAAGTCATCTCCTTCTAGACTTGAGAAGCCATACAACTTTGATATTTTGGCTCAACTAGCTAATACACCGGCCAGGCTGTCGATCTTCGAGCTCTTGTGCCTCTCCAAAGAGACTCGAGAAACTCTGAGTGAAGCTCTAATGCAGGCGAAAACCTGTCTAACTCTTCTAAAGAAGCCAGAATCAGAGCCTGTCTCTTGCCTCCACTGTCACAGTGTGTTGGAATTAATTCCAAACATTACCTTCACACATGATGATATGCTGATGGAAGACAATAGGCATGATCGTCCTCTATATTATACAGGATACGTCGACACGATGAAGGTCGATCGTATTCTGATAGATCCTGGGTCAGCACTCAGCATCATGCCAAAGATAATGCTAGATGCACTGAAGATTCCAGTGCATAGTCTTTCTGGCACAATCACCACCATCCTGGGGTTCAACCAGGGAAGAAGTGAGCCTCTGGGCAAGATTCGCCTAAAACTCCAAATAGGCAATCTCCGTACAAAGGTGACCTTCTATATTATAGACAACTATGGTTGCTCTTACAATGCTCTTTTGGGGAGACCATTCCTTCATGAACACAACATTGTTCCTTTAACTCTCCATCTATGTTTCAAGTACGTTGATGACAATGGAGAGGTTCAAAAAGAGGTTGCGGATCTTTACCCTTTTAAAGGTGTCGAAGCATATTGTAACGATGCTCGCATGTATAAAGATGAGTTCATGAAGATAGTGCTGGCTTTGGACACTGAAGAAGACCAAGAAGCAGTGCCCAATGACACCCTCATCATACCTGTCAAAGGGCGTGTTTCTCATCCTCACTCCTCCAAACCACTAGCTATTCACTTGCCAGTCCGGAAGCAATCAACCGATGGTGGTCAAGATCAAAGGGAGCTCACCTCTTCTGAGCCACTTGTTATCGACCTACATCGTAACAAGGATAAAAGACAGCTCACCTCTTCTGAGTCGCTTGTTATTGACCTTCGTCGTAGCAAGCCTCCTCCACGTTCTTCTTCTCCCCCTCTTGTAATCAATCTGACCAAGCCTGCTAAGGCTAAAGGCCATGTTGTAAATATGGATGTACAAATCAATGAAAAAGCATCTACTTTCCAGTATACTGATGTCATTTATCATGCTAAATACTATTTGGATATGCTAGATAGCTTTCAGTCATTTACAATCGGAGTTGTACAATCTCTTCAGACAGAGGTCTTGATTGAACATCTAGATGACTCATGTTTTGTTGTCCCCTTTCGAAAGAGAGGCGAATGGCCAATACTTTTTAGTAAAGGACCAGAACAGAAATTCAGCTATACAGATGATAGCAAAAGTAATGATACAGGACGTCTCCAACTACGTCGTTATAGCCAACAATCAAAAGACATCATCCGAAAGATGGGTTATAATTTCAAGAATGGCCTCAACTATGGTAAGGGTAGACGAACTCCTATCTGTACGGCTGTTCCGAAAGAAAAATCAGAGATGTACTACAGCAGGACGAAAAGAGGTCTCGGATATGCTTCACCTCCGGTCTTATCCCCAGAAGTCTCCGAATCCGATAGTGAAGAGCGTTCCAACTCTTCTGATTCTAGATCATGGTATTCTGACACTAGCATCGGTCAAGTTCATCGATTGATCGTATCTTCTAACATGGTCTCCGTTGAACTCCCAGAAGGCTATGATGAAGACATAGAAGAAAATCCTGAAACAGATCCTTGGGCTCAACGAATGGATTTCCAATAGGAACTCCGATTCGAACAAAGTGAACCTCCTACCGAAGATCAATTGGTTCAAATTGACGTAGGAGAAAGCGGGTCGCCTCGTCCAATATTCATCAGTAAGAACCTCCCAGAGGCGGATAAGCAAGAATTAATTCTTCTTATTCGAGAATACATTGATATCTTTGCTTGGAATTATGAAGACATGCCAGGTTTAGATCCCAAAGTTGCTACTCATAAACTGAATATTTTGCCTAATGCAAAGCCAGTCAAGCAACAGCAAAGGCGATTCAAACCAGAAATGATGGACGCAATTGACGATGAAGTCAAAAAGCTTATAGCTTGTGGCTTTATTCGAGAAGAACAACATCCAGATTGGGTAGCCAACGTTGTCCCAGTCTTGAAGAAAACTGGCAAAGTTTGAGTTTGTATTGACTTTCGGGATCTTAATGAAGCTTGTCCAAAGGATGAGTTTCCTCTCCCTATCACAGATGTCATGATGGACAATACTTGTGGGTTTGAAAGGGTATCCTTCATGGATGGATTCTCTGGATACAATCAGATTCGGATGAATCCTGAAGATGAAAAACACACTTCTTTCTGCACTCCTCGCGGAGTCTACTGCTATACCGTGATGCCATTTGGTCTCAAGAACGCTGGCACAACTTACCAACGAGCTATGAGTACCATCTTTTGAGATCATCTTCGTAAGACTGTCGAATGCTATGTGGACGATATTGCTGTCAAGAGTCGTCTAAAGGCAGATCACATCCAAGATTTAAGAACTATCTTCAATCTGATGCGTCAACATCAGTTAAAAATGAATTCCACCAAGTCATTCTTGGGTGTCTCTAGTGGTAAATTTCTCGGCTTCGTCATTACCTCTAAAGGTATACACGTGGATCCCGAGAAGATCAAGGCCACTCAAGAGATGCGTCCTCCATGCAACTTAAAAGAGCTACGAGGATTCCAAGGTCGACTTGCGTACATCAGGAGGTTTATTTCGAATCTGTCTGGACGCTGCAGACCGTTTACTCAGCTAATGAAGAAGGGTGTATCTTTCGTTTGGATCGAAGAATGTCAACAAGCATTCGATAATATAAAGCGGTATCTGATGAACCCACCAGTTTTGGTACCACCAATTTTTGGTATTCTATTTTTAATGTATGTCCGTGCTATGGATCATTCATTGGGTGCTTTACTTGCCCAGAAGAACAAAGAAGGCCATGAACAAGCCATTTATTATCTCAGTCGTACTATGATTGGTGTCGAACACCGTTATAGTTCGGTCGAGAAAGAATGCTTAGCTCTTATGTTTGTTGTTCAAAAGATATGACATTACATCATTGGACAAACCATTCATGTCATTTCCCGAGTCAATCCTCTTCGAGTACTAATGAAGAAACCCAGTACACTCAATTCTCGGCTAGCTACATGGGCCATTTTGCTAGTCCAATATGACATGGTATATATTCCACAAAAGTCTGTCAAGGGTCAAGCGCTGGCTGACTTCTTAGCAGCTCATCCTATACCAGAACATCCAAACTCTATGATGAAATTCCAGATGAGACGTTGGAATCAAATATAATCTCTGAAGAATTTCCTACTTGGCGTATATTCTTTGACGGTGCATCCAGGATCGGACCAAATGGTATTATTGTCGCAGGAGTTGGGGTTGTTCTTGTTTCTCTAGACGGATCAGCTATCCAAAGAGCTTACTCCTTGGATGAACCCTGCTCCAACAACGTAGCAGAATACAATGCTCTACTCATTGGACTCCAATTAGCAAAACAGTTGGGCGTCGAATATCTTGAAGTCTATGGCGACTCCAAGTTGGTTGTTAACCAGGTTAGAGGAACCTATGAAGTTCGCCATCAAGATTTAGTGCCCTATCATGAAGCTGCAATTTATATGGCTACATCATTCAAGGCTTTCTTCATTGAATATGTTCGACGAGCTTGTAACATTGAAGCAGATGCTCTAGCTAATCTCGCAGCAGTTTTAGCAATTCCCATCAAAAGACAACAAGTGGTTGTTGTTTCCAACAGAGAGTTGTTCTGCATTGAAAACAATCGCAACATTGAGTTCAGTAACTTCGCCGAAGTTAATGTTATCAATGAAGATTGGAGAGCTCCTTTCATCGACTTTGTAGTCCATGACATACTTTCGGAAGATCCTAAGGAGGCTACGAGTATTCGTTGACGATCTCTTCGATTCTACTACGATCAGACTACCAAAACTCTTTATCGACGGACTTATGACAGCCTACTCTTGCGCTGTCTTGCGGGTGATGAAGCAAAGCAAGTATTGCGTGAAGCTCATGATGGTGTTTACGGAGCACATCAACCCGACCCTAAACTGCAAGATCGTATCCGACGAATAGGTTACTATTGGCCCTCTATGGTGTCTGATGCCATCGAATATGCAAAGAAATGTCGAGCCTGTCAAATCCATGCAGATTTCATCCATCAACCGTCGAAATTCCTTCATTCGACTGCTGCTTCCTGTCCTTTTGAAGCTTGGGACATGGATATTATAGGTCCTATCAATCCTCCTTCTAAGGGACATCGGTTTATATTAGCAATAACTGATTATTTCTCCAAGTGGGCCGAAGCTATACCCTTGGCTGAAGTCAAAACCAACAGCGTCATCAACTTCGTCAAATACCACGTTATCTACAGGTTTGGTGTACCTCGACGAATCATTCACGACAATGGACCTCAGTTCATCAGTCAAAAGTTTACCAGGTTTTGTGACGATCATCGGATTTATAATGTCGCCTCTACAGCTTACAACCCTGCTGCTAATGGCTTGGCTGAAGCCTTCGAGAAGACTATCATCAAGCTCCTCAAGAAGTTTGTGTCTACTAACAAACGTGACTGGAGTGAAAAGCTTGGAGAATGCCTATGGGCCTACCGTACTATGGTCCGTAACCCCACAGGCTGTACACCCTTCTCTCTGGTGTACGGTTGTGAAGCAGTTCTACCTCTGGAACTTCAAATTCCTTCCTTGAGGATTGCCATCGCTAATGAACTTACTACGGAGAACAATGATCTTCTTCGACTTCAAGAACTGGAGGCGCTCAACGAGAAGCGACTATTGGCTCAACAACACATAGAATTATATCAATCCCGCATCTCGAAGACTTTTAACCGCAAAGTTAAAGTCAGAACCTTTCAGAAAGGAGAACTTGTTTTAACAGTCAGACGTCCCATGACCATGACTCACATGAGCAAAGGCAAGTTCGATGCAAAATAGGAAGGGCCTTATATCGTGAGTAAAGTCTTCTCAAATGGAGCCTATCAACTCATAGAGCTAGACGGTCGAGTTGCAATGATGCCCATCAATGGCAAGTTCCTTAAAAAGTACTATGTATGAATGTAAAAGGGATTTCTTGTAAATATGATCAGACAGTTCATAAATAAAGTTTGATTTTATTTCATCATAAATGATGTTACATGATATCAAGGACGAGGACCACTACCGTCCTTTTCAAAAACATAGTCGGCAAAAGAGCCGAGGACATCCTTGCTCGATTTCACCAGAAACGCGCAAGCGGCCATCCTCATGGCTTCTTCTTCGTCAGTCTTCCCTGGCTCAACCAAGAAGTCCAAGATATCCCGTGGCGGCTTGGGTGCAGACGAACCTTCGCCCGCCTCCGTCTGCTTTGGCTAGGTTGATTTGGCTGGACGCTCCTCAGTGATTTCTTCAACCTTGGGGACAATTTCAGCCTTCTTGGATGCATTTTCAGACGACATTTTGTGTTAAAAGTGAAATTGATCATTCCATCTAAATTTCTGTTCTATTTATAGGCAGAGATTCTTGAAACAGTCGATTACGCGAATCGAAGCGTTCATTTTATTTATCCGACGGTTCATCCGTTTATTCCATTCACCTGACGGTTCACCCGTTCATTTTATTCATCCGACGGTTCATCCGTTCATTCCATTCACCTGACGGTTCACCCGTTCATTCCATTCATCCGACGGTTCATCCGTTCATTCCATTCACCTGACGGTTTACCCGTTCATTTTATTCATCTGACGGTTCATCCGTTCATTCCATTCACCCGACTGTTCATCCGTTCATCCTATTCATATGACGGTTCATCCGTTCATCCTGACGATTCATTTTGTTCATACATCCTGACGACTCATCCGTTCAACCATATCAAACAACTTGTCACGTCTTTATTATCTCTGATTAAGTTGTCTACCGAAATAATGATATTCAAAAAAGAAAATTATATTCTGCCATGTCCATATTACCTCTGAGCAGATATAATGAATATAATTATTTTCTAAATCAAGAAATATATCATGTCCTGAACCTCTGAATATATTTTCTATCGCTATTATTTATATCCGTAATGGGATATACAATAAATAATAGAACCACAACATAATGTCTTTTCATTGATCAAAATAAAAGGTATTACAAAAATACATATCACAAAGGAGAAAGTACAAAAGATTTTCTTTTACTCAATCGGTGGGGTCATCAGACTAGCTATATGCTGCTTCAAAGTTTGAAGTCGTTCTTTACGAGAATCCAGCACCCGCTTTGTAGCTTCCTCCATTCCAGATTTATCGTCAAATGTCGGCAAGGTCACTAGTCGGCGAGCGATTTCATCTTGATGAGACTTGACAAACTCATTCTTTTCATGGGTCAGAATGTCTAGTTGCTGAACTGCAGCTTGATGCTGTGTAGTCTCTTCCTCAAGAGCAAGTTGAACGACCCTCAACTCTTCTTGAAGTCGAGCAAACTCTGCCTTCAGTTCAGCAACCTTCTTTTCTTTCTCCCCAGCAGCAGACGATACTATCTCCATCTGGAAATCATACTCTGAAGACTTTGTGGCAAACGTGTCCAAGAAAGTCTTGAAAGCAGCTTTTGTGACCTCAGCTTCTCGAGTCATCCTTTCAAATTCAGCATTCACCAGGGGCTCTACCTTCCCACGATTAAGATCTTTGTAAATCTTAATTGATTTCTCCAGCTCATCCAGTACATGTTCAAGATAGACAGCTTGAGCTTCATCACCCTGACTGCGGATGACGTCGATCAAATAAGAAGTTGGACTTCTGACAGTGATGAAACCAATATTCTCTTTCTCCATTACCCTTTCTACTAAGGGTCCTAATGAAGTGAAGAAGAGGTTGCTGAAGGAACCACCTATAAATCTGTTGGTAGCCGCTGTACTGGGTGTAGCAGCTACTCCTATAGAAGTTGAAGCAGCAGATGTCTGTAAAGGCGGAAGTTCGGCTTCTTGAACATAGGCTGAAATCTCTTTGGACAAAGGAGCCATAGTGGAGCTGGTTGCTCCTCCCAGATGTTCTTCTGCGGGGTCAAATAAACATCATTAGTTTGTTGTCACTGAAAACTGTTAAAAGGGACCAAAATGAAGGCAAGCTTACCAATGCTGGGTTTAGTGACAAGATTGTCATCTGTTGAAATAGGCTACAGCCTCGCAGAAGTAGCTTCAGACATCACTGCCTGACTATTTCCCGCTTCAGAGCCGCCTGATAAGTGACGGTTGCTGCTGGCTATCGCCTTTGCCTGCACTATATCAGTGCATACTGGAGGAATTGGAGATGGTTGAATTTCTGCATAAATGAAAGCTAAGATGTCAGTCATTTGATATATAAAAGAGGATTATCAATATCAGTCAATACCTCTTTGATTGGTAACAGTAGCTTCCTCCGGTGCTACTTCATTAACAGTGTTCTTCTCTTGGGATGCATGGGCATCGATATCCTCTTCCAGATTCAGATTGTCATCCTCTGCAGATATTTTTTCATCATCTGCACCCTCTTCTCGTGCTTTCTCGCTATCACTTGCGTCGACTGGATCTCTATCATCATGAAAGTCGAAGTCACAGTCTTCTAGGGCCTCGATCATCAGTCGATCTTCTTTATCCCGACGCAATCTTGGTGTAGCTGGAAGGGGGGCAGTTTTCGTTGCAAGCGTAGAAGATCGTACTACTTCGACAGATGATTCCGACTCATTGATTGGGGTTGGAGTTGCAGTTGCTCCTCTTGCTTCTGCAGCCCCATCCTTTGTCTCTGCGGTCTCCTCTCTTGTCTCTGCAACCTCGTCCCTTATCTCTGCATCTGTCTCCTGCCTAGGCTCAGGAGCAGGCGTAGGTGAAGGCATCATAACCCCAGCGGAGCACTTGTTAGAGCAGAAGTATGGATAGCTTTTGAAGGGTGACCACTTTCTTCCTGAAAGCTATTTTCTTTATGCACAGAGGTTCTTCCGGGCTCTCTACGTCTGAAGCATGTATTTGTCTTTGAGTGGAAGTTGGGGTCATCACCTCTTCTCTGTGAGCCGACTCAGCTTGTTGCCGAGACTGCGATCGAGTAGTGACTCTTTCCAAAGAGTCTACAACAGTCTTCTTTTTTGAGACAGGAGAAGATGGTTCTTCTGCCTTCCTCTTATTTTTCTCCTTGATCGGAGATCTTACAACTTTCAGAGAGACACGTAGCGGTTCGTAAACTTTTTCAAGGAAGTTGGCTTCCCTCGAAGCTTCTAGAGGTGCATCGGCTGGCTCGTGCTCTTCATCATTACCAGGAAGCACCAAAACAGGTGCTCCTTTTCTAAAACGGGTTGCCGTCGCAAAGCTGTCTGACAAATTAAAATTCTCAGCAAACGTATTTGCTGACGTATAGAAGATGGAATAAGTGTACAGCATGTGTGGGCCACGATCATTCTTTGTAGGCATCGAGAATGTCGTTCTGGTGTCACGGGCGTTGTAGTAGGCCCAAGCCCGGGCTCCATCAATCAAAAAACCTTTTCCCTGTAGGCACGTTATGGCGTTGTCCACATGAAATTGGTCATAGCCGAATTGGCGTGCAAAGCGGCTTGGCAGATAAGGCTCGAGATAACATTCATCTTCGAACTGGTACACCAAGTGTGATGGTCGAATTGTCCTCAGCCAGTCGAAAACTGTATGGCCCAAAGGCTGCATCCTCATAGAGTCGACGAGGTTTGTTGACATATGCTCATAACCAACTGGAGGAGGAACGCAGTAAAAGTTCCATCCCTTGCCGAGATTCAGAGTTCGCCGGCAGTTCTCAAAGTGGTATAGATCCACTTACATCCAGAGAATCTTCTTAAAAAGCTGCCGCCTACTGCCCCCATGTTAGGATTCATTAAGGAAGGGTGGTGTAGAAGCAGCCATCCGAACATGTATGTATATGGCAGTTCCAGCCGAGGAAAGTGTCCCTTCTCACATTTTCCTCGAATCATCGAATCAACAAAGAGGCGGAGGCCGGCGTTCATCCTGCATGTCATTGCTGACAGTAAATCCATCCGGTAACCGAAAACTAGACGGACAACAGCGAACAGTACACCGCGTTGGAAGCGGTCAACTGCACTGGCCTCAGAAATGACATATCGTCAAAGCCAGTAAGTAAGGAAACCTGCCAGCTGGGCTTCCTTCGACATGGGCCTGTAGCCCATCCTTATATAACTTTCAATGATGTCCCCTTCCTTGAAAGGAGGATATTGAAGATCATCCTCAATTTTGATATCCATATCATTGTGCGTCTCCATCAACTCTATCACTTCGCTATTGCTAAGTGGTCTGAAGAAGTTGGGATTGCAGTTCTCATGATCTTTGGTCTTCTTTTCAATAATATGGTTGAGAAAAAGGTACGGCAACCATTTGGTGGAATAGCAGGTGCCGGCTGTGCCACTCTTATAATATAGAGAATAGATCTTGTAATGGCATAGTAGCTCTTCAAAGACAGCTACCATATCGGCATTCTCCTGGCGCAGTCTGTCCAATTCATCATTTGTTGGGACAAACTCTTTATAGGGGATATCCTCCATTGGCAGATGAGAGATGTACTTCATCTCATGCAAAGCTAATCCAATTTTCCCGTGTGGCGTCATGAAAGTACCAGTCCTATAATTGTATCTCTCCGCCAACGCGAGGAATAGATGGGGATTGTGAGGGAAGCCGTAAACAGTGGCGTATACTGCTTGGTACAGATCAATGTCCTTGAGCCGAGCTTCAAATTGGACCAATATCCAATTGGCCACACAGATCCATCTCTTATTATCCGGGTTCACAAGACCTGTCAACCGCAGATCTTGGTCCGGATACCTCCCTTCCACCTTCGCAAACTCATTTGCGAATACTGGAGTTCTCACTGGTAGCAGCAGGAAAGAATCTTTCGGCGGGATGCAACCGAGTTTTAGTCCTCTGAGTAAGGAGCTATGTCGCTCAGAGGAACTGTAGAACACATCTTTATGGTCTGGTCCCTTCTTAACACAGATATTTCCCGCTCGGGCTTGCTACAGCGGAGTTATGTCCCATTCCATTCTTCTGGGATAGCCCGCAAAAGCATATCGGGACAAAGGAAGGCATCTGGAGATCTCTGGCAGAAGTATCGTCTTCTTGCCCCTCTGGAAAATTCTCTGTTCCATGCGAGGCCTCGGCTAAGAATTCTTGTCAAAAGCCTCACCAAACAAGAACAGAGGTTTCTTATGGGTGACAGTGTCCGCAGTTTGAAAAGGCTGCCCGTTCATCAGACACAGTAAAGTTTCATTGTCTTACGCAATCAGGACGGCTTGCCGAGAAGACGGTAAGGCATATTGAGGAAAGGACACATGAGAGAGATCTTCCTTGTAGTCTGATTCCGATAGAGATCCTGCAAGAACCTCATAGTTGGGATCTTCTCTGAGGTTAACTGCATCAATAAAGAGACAAAGATCAGTATATGCAAAATCAAAAATGTTTCTTCAAAAGTTCATCAAATTGTGCTGTGTGAAAACAAGCTATCAGACTGCGCCAGCACAGTCAACATGCGCAAGGTATCAGATTGCGCCAGCACAGCCAATATGTGCAAGGTATCAGATTGCGCCAGCACAGACAATGTGTGCAAGACGTCAGGTTGCGCTAACATACTTGCGCAAAATGTCAGTTTGCGCTGGCACAACCGACTTGCGCAAATCGATAGATTGTGCCGAACATTTTGTTAGCGCTTTCCAACCGATTGCGTAAGAATACAGTTTTCATAAAAATGAAAACTGTTGTGCATGCAGCCGAAACCCTAAACAGGGTGGCACAAATACCATCAATCTCTAAAAAGAGAGAGGTATGAAGGTCTGAAAACATCAAAAACCCTAAAAAGGGTTTCGATCATGGTTCGTCATTCACCTTGAAGCGCTGGATGACCCATCTCGTGACGAGAGACTCGTGGTGCAACACGAGTCGAAGGTTCGACGGGGGCCTTTTCCTTCTCGGTGGCTGATCGCTTGGGCGCCATTACTGTCGTCGACGAGATGAAGAAGAAGTCGAAGTAGGGGTGGAGCTTCTGTCTCTTGAGAATTCGAAAGCAAGTAAAGGTTGAAAGAATGAGAAATAAAACTATTTATAGTTTTTCAGAAGTATAACAGCCACCTCCGATTGCGCCAAAAAAGTCGGAGCTAATTCCTCCAAACGCGCAACCACAGCGCAACTTGATTTTAAATTCGAAATTCAAAGTATTTCAAAACTTTGAATATTTTCAAATTTCGAAAACTTTGAAGGGGGTCTTGTATGTCCTAAAAATTAAGTTGCTATCAAATAGACAGAGAATTCTCAACTGTGCACCCTTCAAATGGACTGCACAGGAAACAGATTGCGCTACAAATCGAACGCGCGAGCTGAACTGCGCTACCACCAGAGCGCGCTATGCTGACGTGGTAATGCCATCATTACCTGACAAAGATCAGATCTTCTGACAGCCTGATAGCCCAAAAAATGAGGAGTCCGTTCGTTTCTTGTGCAGCACAGCGCTCGAGAACAGCTGTACAACCTCAACGCAGTTTGCCAGTCCAACCTCAGCGCAGCTTGACCAAGTCTGAATCCTAGCGCTATCCATTGACTAGAAGGAAGCGCAGTCTGAAGCTAGCGCTATTCGGTTAGCGCGATTCATCAAATAACTGACATGTATTACGTGGCTTACATGCCATCAATTGCTCGCCACGTGGCAACTGCCTGTACACGACCAAGCGCATTTCAATCAAACAATGCCACGCGTCTGAATACAGTTAGTCCACGATCGAGCAACTGTCCAATAGGCCAGCGCCGTTTGCAGTCTGCGCAGTCTGTCGCCAGCGCAGTTCATCATGCGCAATCCAGAATAACTACAAATTAGTTATTTCTAGAACTCTATAAATAGAGTTTCAAGTCCTTCATTAAGGGGATCAGATCATATTATCATCAGAGATCAGGAGTTCTTGTCCAAGTGCTGCTGCATTCTTCAGAGGCTATCATCTTCAAAGTTCACATCGTCCAAGGGATAAAGCGATCGTCTTCAGATCGGATTCCTATAGTTGTACTTTTCCAGAATTCATTGTACTATTGTACTATTCTTTAAAGTTTGTGAAATAACAGACTTTTGTTTTTGCAAACAATTGTAGCGTCCACGAACGTAAAGAGAAGAACACTTTTAATTTTATTGTTGTATTTTGCATTTTCTTGGAAGTCGGTTTGTAATTCTCAATTAGTGTTTCATTTGAGTTGGCTAGAGAGCAGACTTTGTGTCTTGCGAGATCTCAGCCATCTCTTGGTGTTGGCTAGCGAGCAGACTTTGAGTCTTGCATAGATCTCTACGTCTTTCTTGGATCTCTCCACTCTTTAGATCTGTCTTCGGGACCAACATGGATGCCCATGCAGTTGCACATGCCTGTACGAGTGGGCATATTGCAGGTAATGTTACCATTATTTGACAAACATTGCATGTGCTTTGAACTTATCTATATTTTGCTTCAAGTACTTTTGATATGCAAAATAAGCTTAGCAAAATTTGAGTAACTAGAAAGGGAACATGATATGTTTTTATGTTTTATTATGGAGATTGGAGAGGATGAGAACAACCATATCTAAGTCCAAATTCATTGATATAACTGAAATATTGGTAAACTAACACATGGAAAAGGCTTTGAAGAGCAAATAAATATGACCAAAATAGAGCCATGGACAAACTTAAACCTGAACCACAAGCACTTAATAAAAAGCATCATAAAACTGAGGGAAAAAGGAACAAGCTCGTAAATTTTAATAGGAAGCATCAAGGTTATTCAGCAGCCACCATCCTCGAGTCTCTTATTGCTTTCTTTGCTTGAAGGGGGCTTATGGTATTTATTCAAGAAGGCAATGATTTGTAATGTATGTAGTACAAGTAGGATGAATTGTATTTGGTAGTGTTATTTATTTAACTCTGTAGTCGTCGAACGTATAGAGATAAATGTAATTTCCTATAGCAAATAATATCATTTACATCTTTACCTAAACTTGTTTCTAGTCTAGGATAAATTAGAAGTTGCTCCTCGAATAAGCTTAAATTGAATAACAAAAATGTATTCTATCTCCCTGCCAAACGGCCTTCCAGGATTTATTTTAAGACCCTCCTTTGCCCGTAGATGACTATGCTAGGAACTTTGTAGTAGCACAAAGGGTTGACATCTGGTCTCAGACAAATTTTGTTAGTTGCTTCTTCTTTTTTTCTTTTGTACTGCAGCCAATCCCCTTCTCGATGGAAGAAGGCTTGGATTTAGTTGATGATAAATAGTATTGTGGAGAAATTAGTACCAGAATCAGTTAGTTGCTGTAAAATTCTCCAGAAATTCTTTAATGAGTTGACTGGAACTTCAGCTGCCCAAAAACCTGAAATTATATTTTGTTCTAGGTTTATGTACTTCAGGAAACCAACGGTTGAACCCAACCGACTTTTCTTTTTTCCTTGATATATGGAACTCGCAGGTTGTTCTAAGTCTTCACAATTGGTCTGTGTGATTCATAGGGTTATCAATTATGTAGTGACAATATAATGATGGCAGGAAAGATATCAATGAAAATATGAGGTGTATTAAACTAGGGGTTCATGAACTCGGTATAATCAGAACCTAGAAGCAGAGAGCTTTTGATATCTAGTTACGAACTTTAAACTTTTTTAATTGGCCAACATTTTGGGATAAAGGCTTCGTTGTTGCTATTATGTTTTAGAAATCCATAGAAGGGTACTATCTGCTGTCATTCTAGAAAGCTCTTCAGAAATAACAATGATAACATTCAACAAGATACTTTCATCAATGATCGAGGACAAATATATAAAATCAACTACCAATATCCTATCTAGTTCTTGGTTAAAAGATTGAATTATTAATTTTTTTTTATCATGATACAGAGGTGATGTTTGGTATCCACAACCAGCTCCAAAGGATCATGTGTGGAGAAACATGCCCAACCATGCAATGACCCCTCACATCTCGGGCACGACCATCGACGGACAAGTAAGTGTTTGCTCGAGCTCTCGCCAATATGTGTTTCATCAATTATCCGATGTTTGATCTGAACGACTAAAACTGATCAGAAATGATTGCAGCTGAGGTATGCAGCCGGGGTGAAAGACATGCTCGACAAATACTTCAAAGGAGAGGATTCCCCCCACCCTAGCACTACATAGTCAAGGAGAGGAAACTGGCAAAGCCTGTACCTCTGAAGGGACTTCGACCAAAGTCCCGGTAGATCGTCGGAGGGTTTTGCAGAGGTCATGGAGGGGGAGCCTGTGTTATCTGGCCCAAATAATCTGCTAGTTTCGAAAATAGTGTTAGCCCAATAATGTAACTATGTTTTAGATTGTGGTTATTCGGTTAAGTTTAACATTATGATATCACTAATATTTATGCTATCTCTATAGCATTGATACTAAAACTTTGTATAGTCCTAATGTGCTTTATCTTATCATACTTGCTACATGTATATTGCTTTGTTCGTCTAACATGTACTTGCAGAAAAGTAATTAGCAAGGTCAAATATAGACATATGCAATGAAGAAATCGTGGTGGGCTAAAGACGATGGTATTCCACAAAGATTTCTCTGAACCACCCGATGACATCTTCGGAGCCACGCACCCGGGGGTTCCGCTGCCCGGTCAGTGGACGGGAGTCGAGGGGGCAGCGCCCCCCGTCGGGGGTTCGGGGGCGAAGCCCTCAAAAGGTATTCAGTTTTTACAAACTGAGTATCTTTGGACTGTTGCCGCCAAGAGAAAAGGCCAGCACCTATCAAAGGAAGAAGCCAAGCCATGCCATCATCATTTCAAGACTCTGAAGAAGCCTGCACCTGCCTAAGTATATCTAGAGTCTGTAATGAGTCTTAGGAATATTTGTAAACACAAGAAATGAATGGAAAAATCGAAAACTAGGGTAGAAAATAACCCAGGACAATCTTCGGAATCCTGACGGATGATCCGGCGGATCTCCGCGAAAATTCGACGGAAGATCCGAATGGACTCACAGAATATATTCTGTGATTGTTCGGATTATCCGACGAAAAACTGCAGAATTTCGGCAGATTTTTTGTCTTGTTACCGTTTGCATTCCAACGGTCGAATTGTGTCGAAGATTGATCCCAACGGCTATATTTATAGCCGTTAGACTGTACAGGCGGATAATCCGGCAGACTTCCATAGAAATCCGGCGGATTATCCGTCAGCCTGATGAAAGTTGCATTAATTGCTCTTTCCAATACTTTGGTTATAAATAGCCTTGAACCCCTTCATTCAAGGTTGATGCTTTGAGCCTAAAAATTTCCAAACCACCAAAGCATATCCACAAACAACTCTACAAAGCTTTCATTTACCATCCACAAATTGTGTTACAGTTATTGAGTTGAAAAGTAAGATCTTCATCTTGTTATATAAGGAGATCAAAATCTATTGTAGAAGTTGGAGAGTCTTTGGATCCAAACTCTCGGTTGAAGTTGGAGAGTCTTCGGATCCAAACTCTCGGTTGAAGTCAGAGAGGCCTTCGGACTAAAGCTCTCATGTAAGAAGTTGGTGAGCCTTCGTATGAAAACTCACGTTGTACTATTTGCGATAATAGTGGATTAAAGCCGGAGAGAGCTCCGGGACTGGAGTGCCCCTTGGGAGGATACCAAGATACATCGGGTGTCGGTATTGTTTTGCTTCTTCTCTTGTACTTATATTTTTTAAATTGCCCAATAGCTTGTGCTAAGTGTTTGATTAGCTAGCTTGACCCTATTTACCCCCCTCTAGGGGTTCTACAATTGGTATCAGAGCAAGGACTCTATTGTTAGGCTTAACATCCTTAGAGTAGATCCTTGTTATTTTTCTATGGCATCGTATTCCTCCTACTCCTCCTCCGATAAAGAGGGTTTTACTTCTAGTAGCATAGACAATAATGTTTCTTCTAAATGCAAGAAATGCTCTAAGTGGAAAGCCATGGCTAAACAATCCTTAGAGATTTTTGACAACCTCCATTCTACAAATGAAGAACTTTCTGAAAAGGTTATTCATTTAGAAGAAGCAAATGAGTTTTTGAGAAATGAAAACAATGTTTTATTATCTAGACTTGATTATCAAAACCCATCTTGTGTTTCTTTAAAGAGTTTGAATGAGGCTTTAATTTTGAAAATGAAATCTCTTTCCTTATCAATAGAAGATCTCAAGATTCAATCACATGAGTTATCTTATTTGCATGATTCTTCTATTGATGATTTAAAGAAACAAAATGATGCTTTTATATCTAGAATTGCTTTATTTAAAAAAAGAATGACATTTTAAATGCTAAATTTGATTCTCTTACTTGCATGCATGATGATTTGTTATTAGAACATAATATTCTTAAAACCAAATCTTCTCATGCTCACTCTAGAGATATTCATCATTCGAGTATGTCACATGTTCATAACCATGCTCATTCCAATACATGTGCACACACTAGCATTAGGTACTTTTATTGCTCTCGTATTGGACACATGAGCTTTACATGCCCTATTCGTAGGACCTTTACTACCAATGCTAGAGTAAGTGCTATATGGGTCCCTAAAGCTAATAAATGTGGATCCAAGTTTATTTGGATACCAAAGTCTTCGTCTAATGTTGTAGGTGAAGTTTCTTGTATCGGAACATAGCACCGAGGAGCATGTTGGTGGTTGCAAAGCTCAAAGGTTATCTTCCAAGTAATTGCACCAATACAAGTGTGGCCATTAGGGCCACTTTGGTAACATGCTAAACGATTCTCTTTAAATAGTCTATATTTGTAGAATCTAGCATGTTTCCTTTGACAACTTGCTACTAGCTCACATTGATATCCTTTAGTTGCCCTTTATATAAATCAATGTGAGATATAATGCTAGTATGATAAGTTAATTTTCTTATTAATTATTTTATCTAGCATAACTAGTTACTTAGCTTAAATGATTAGTTCACACTATGTAATTTATCACTCATTTTCTAGTAGTGTGTGTAGAAGCATGGAAAATAGTACTTTTAGTTCCACATCGGAAAGAAGAAAAAGAAAAGGCTCACTCCATTCTATAAATAGTGCCCCTTTGCCTCCTTTGAAAAGAGTACCAACTTCTCTTTCCTCCTTCCAACTTGGACTCTTCCTACTACGCACCTTCGGGTGCTAAGTCGAAGAAGTCTATGGCAGCGCGGACTCGTCGAGCTCAGTCAGCTGTCCCAACCTCTGACCATCAGAGCGTCCCGCTAAGCGGGCCTCTAATAGAAAGTTGTACAGAACCGCCCGTGTCCAGCCCCCGACAGCAAACGGACATGGTGGTTCTCAAGAGTCTCCCAACAAAGATCGAGGGCAAGTGCTTTTACTAGCCCCACATCAGGGAGCAAACATGGTGCCAACACACTCGTGTGCTCGGGATACCCGGGCCCACAAAATGAGTGCAAAGGTTGACCGAGATGTCCTTTACATGCGAGATGTGATCCTTCACAAGTGCAAGAAAAGAAGGGGATTCTCTATGCGGCCCAAAAATCAACATGAAGCTTCATGCGGCTCAAAATCCAGGAATCTTCATGCGGCTCACAAAACCCAGGAAGCTTCATGCGGTTCAGAAACTTCATGCAGCACAAAAATGTCATGCGGCCCAGAAACTTCATGCGGCCCAGAAGCTTCATGCGGTTCAGAAGCTTCATGTGGTTCAGAAATCGCATGCGGCTCAGGAATCTTATGCGGCTCAGGAAGAGCCACGTGGCCTCATGCGGCTCAAAACAGGCCGATTACAGCTGGCCATAATTACTTCCTGCAGATGGTCATTAAATGCTCTGACATAAAGTGACAGTTCTGACGGCTCTGACATAATGAGAGACGGGTCATACTCATCAAAAGACAAGAAAATCTCTGAGACAGTCAGCACAGTCCACAAAATCCAAAGAAGCTCTCTATGCGGACTGCCCAGACCACCTTTATGCGGTTCAGTTGGGGGTTCACCCTCATGCAGCTGCCACTCTCATGCGGCTCGGATTGTGGGGGGCCACCCTTATGCGGTTCAGTTGGAGACTACCCCCATGCGGCTTCCACTCTCATGCGGCTCGGATTATGGGGGCCACCCCTATGCGGTTCAGTTGAAGACCACACCCCATGCGGCTGCCACTCTCATGTGGCTCGGATTGTGGGGGCCACCCCTATGCGGTTCAGTTGAAGACCACTCCCCATGCGGCTGCCACTCTCATGCGGCTCGGATTGTGGGGGGCCACCCTTATGCGGTTCAGTTGGGGTTCACTCATATGCGGCTGTCACTCTCATGCGGCTGCCACCTTCATGCGACTCGGTAGTCGGGGCCATACTCATGCGGCTCGCAGCACAATGGCAGTGGGGACACGTGGCAGAAGATCGACTAAGACTTATTCCCCGCATTCGTACGACTCTTAGCATAATGACGGTTGGGACACGTGGCAGAAGATTGACCAAGACTTATCCCCTCGGATTTGATGCTATCAACAAATCATAACAATGCAGATTTGTTGCAATCAACATTAATTGCCCAGATCAATTTCTAACAAACCATACAGATTTGGTACAATCAACATTAACTGCCCAGTTTTGTTACAATCAACATTAACAGTCCAAATTAATTTCCAACAAACAAGATCAAGGTAAATCTTCACCAAATCCCTAACCGCCTACTTTTAAAGGAGCAATGACTGCACGCCCTACTTATCACAAAGCCCTATAAATAGTAAGGTGTCATTCCCTTGCAAAAGGCTGGACAGAGAGAGCGGCAGAGACAAAAAAAGAGAGCACAGAGAAGCAGTCGCACAGAGCCCGAGCAGAGAGACTAGCAACCCCCATACACACAAAAAGTATTTCTTTCCCGGAGCCGAAGCTGCGTTCGATCGTCCAAGGAGTAAGGCAGAGTTGCCATCACTCTCCCGAGCCTCTATCGTCACCCCCCAGAATCAAAAATAAATAATTGTTCTTTATATTTCTTTTTCTAGGTTTTGTTCCTAGGCTCTCTTTTGTACAAGCGAGTTTGTATTGTGAAGTAAAAGTCCAGTCCTTCCATAAAACTGTTCTGTCCTTTTATAATCAATGGTAAACACGATGGCGACTCTGCTGGGGACTAACTTCTCTACGGCTGAGAAGTTGGTGACGCAATCGGACGCAGCCAAACTTGGCTCCACACAACAGATGCTGGTCGTCCGCTTCGACCAACAGGCGTTTGAAGAAATGCTCTCCGACAGGAACGCTGGCCAGGTCCAGAAGCGAGCCCGCACGAAGAAGGCCCGCAGGGAGTGGAGGCCTAACTTATTTGCTCCTCCCCAAGCTCTGGACGAAGTGTTCTCTGCTGTCCAGGACGGCGGAGATTCGCATGCGGCCCCACTTCAGGCCATAGAGGACCCTGCTGTTCTCAAGTCTGGCAGAGGAAAGCACTACGATGCTGGACTTGAGGAAGCAAATGGGGACTCTATGCGGTCCAGGAAGAAGCCGCATAAGTATGCCAGCCGCATGAAGAAGGCTCATACGGCCGACAATTCCAGCCGCATGAAGACTCATGCGGCCACTAAATTCAGCCGCATGAATGCTGATGTGGCCAACGGATCCAGCCGCATGAATGCTGATGTGGCTAACGGATCCAGCTACATGAATGCTGATGTGGCCAACAGATCCAGCCGCATGAATGCTGATGTGGTTAACAGATCCAGCCGCATGAATGCTGATGTGGCCCACAAATCCAGCCGCATAAAATCTTATGCGGCCACAAATGCCAGCCGCATGAATGCTCCATGCGGCTCGGGTTCTGTCTTTGACCGCCTCTCCTGCGGTCCTGATCTCGGATACTCTAATGAGAATGTGCCAGACTCTGTGCGGCACAATTTGGACTCTTCCTACTATGCGCCCTTGGGTGCTAGAGGGAAGAAGTCTAGGACAGCGCGGGCTCGTCGAGCTCAGTCAGCTGTCCCAACCTCTGACCATCAAAGAGCTTCGCTTACTGTTATGCGGGCCTCCGATGGAAAGTTGTACCGAACCACTCGAGTCCAGCCCTCGACGACAAACGGACAGAGCGGTTCCCAAGAGTCTCCCAACAATCAGGGAGCAAACATGGTGCCAGCACACTCAGATGCTCGGGATTCCCGGGCCCACAAAACGGGTGTAAAAGTTGTTCGAGACGCACCTGACTTGCGTGACGTGATCCTTCACAAACGCAAAGAAAGAAAAGAAGCTTCGGTGTACAGAGAATCCTTCCATAGACATCACTGCACCCAAGTCATTGTCAACTGCTGCTGCAACAACGCGACAGTACAAGAAGACCGGCGGTCCGTCTTCCAACGAATGCAACACCCAAGCTCAGAAGACAAGGCGCTTCTCGTCGCCTCCTACAACTCTGCTCTGAAGATCTCTGGCAGCGGGAGAGGGAAGAAAACAAACGTCTCCAGTCCAAAAATCTCAACCAGCGTAACCAAGAAACTCTCTTCTAAGCGGTTGTCTACCACCGTAACAGGAGGAGTTTACCAAGGTACCCGCTCAAAGACAAAATATGCCACACTTGGAGATTCGTCGTCCATATCTCTAGGAGGCGCTGGAGCCGGGGGTAGCACTCCTCCAAACATCTACGACAATCCGGTGTTCCAAGAGGATAATCCAGGGGAAACGGTTCCCCTAACAGATGCAGTAGGTTCCGACGAGGCAAGCTCTGAAGCTGGGGGTACCACTCCTTCTGAGTCCGGACCAGAGGAGAATATTCCCACATACCCTGACGACTTCTCTGTACAAGGGTATGACTCAGAGGGCACGTCCTCCACTGTTCCTTCCATCTCTCCTCATGTGAGGACGGTGTTCATGACGGACAGCAACCAAGACGGTCCCAGTGATCGCCAACGCATTGACACTCTGGAGGCCATACTTCATACCTTGGTCAAATCCATGGGCGAGATTAAGGCGGCCCTACCGACTCTGCAAGGAAGGACGCCTAGCCAAACAAGCTTGGGTCCCGCGGTCAATGCGGACTCAAACTCAACTGCGCCAAACCCGGACAACAATCCTCCTACGATGACGGCTCCCACCGCTGCAGATGAGGCCAGGGTGGCGAGACGAGAGGTCCAGAAGCTCCGGGCCATATTTCACGCCCGAGAAACTTCCCAAGACCTCAGGATACGACAACCGTATCCCTCTGCATGGAGAGATGTCCCCTTCCCACCAAGATATAAGCCATTTAACATCAATCCATATGATGGGGAGACCTCTGCAAGCCGGTACATCACTTACTTTGAGGTCACAATCGATCATCTGCCCCATGACGACGCCATCCTTACACGATTATTTATCAGGGCATTGGAAGGGGTCGCCTTCGACTGGTACCGTAATTTACCGGACAACTGTATCCATTCTTTCGCCGGCTTCAAACGTATGTTCCTGGAGAGGTTCTACGAAATAGGACAAGACGTGACGATGTCCACCCTCATGGACGTTGTTCAGGGAGAAAAGGAATTGACAAGGAACTACATTGAGCGGTTTCGCCAAACCGTGATGAAATTGCCCTCTGGCAATCCAGATTCTTTTTTGATTAAAATCTGCCAAAAGAGGCTGCTTCCCACAATCAGCATCTGGATGGGCGAAAGTCAATTCAAGGATTGGAAGACTTTCATTATCAGCGCCACTAGCGCAGAAGATAAGTTGAAGAAAGCTCGCCAACTGGGATTGCACATCTCAGAAGGAGAGGATAAGGGCAAACGCCCTAATACCAACAAACAACAACGACAAGTTCCTCAAGAAATACTATGTCTAAACGACACTTTCCAACTATCTCTCGGATTGTGAGTCATATACCCGCAGGTATCGCTGAACTTACACTCTGACTTCAAATCTCCCAGATTGTTGAGTTATGTACCCTTAGGTACCGCTGAACTTACACTCTGGTCACTCCAAATGAATCCATATCGTATCTTCTGGGTAGTTAGTCATGTATGATCATACCTCTGAACTTCCTTCCTAAAAGAGCACCTTTCTCATGATCTATTACCAGCACTTTCAGTGCATAAAAAGGATAACAGATCCACAAAATTCCTGAAACAACCACGTCGATGTTACCTCTGAGTTGTTTACTCGTCCATCACAAACAAACCACCCAATACATAGAACTTCCATGTTGATAGCACCTCTGAGTTGTTCCGTGTATCCTCATTAGGCCCACTCCTACCACGTCCTCATTACCTCTGAGTAGGAAGGCTCTACTTTAGACCCATATTTACCACGTCCTCATTACCTCTGAGTAAATATGTTGGTTTTCTCTCTACTTATTATCTGTACTTGCACCGCCAGTACACAAAAAGGATAATAGGTCCACAAATGTCCTCTGTTGACCACAAATGCTGTATTAGGTCCTCTAGTACATGCACCCCTTTTTCACAATCATATGCTTCTGGAACCCAGTTGTTCCGTGACATTCATTACCCGTTACGTAGAACTTCCATGACCATATTACCTCTGAGTTGTTCTATGTATCCTCATCTAAGTCCACTCCTACCATGTCCTCATTACCATCAACCCTATATTTACCATGTTCTCACCACCTCTGAGTAAATATGACGGTTCCCTCTCTCAACTTATCATCCGTACCTAAAATCAAGGTACGCCAAGGATGATAAGTCCACATAAAATCTCCAGCGGAAATACCCAAACCTATTACGTCCATGCTACCTCTGATAGGATTGCCACACCTAAGCAACTCTACTTTCCATGCTTCTTATTCAAAGTATTCCAAATTTGCAATTTGGAAACTTTGAAGGGAATCTTGTAGAAGCATGGAAAATATTGCTTTTAGTCCCACATCGGAAAGAAGAAAAAGAAAAGGCTCACTCCATTCTATAAATAGAGCCCCCTTGCCTCCTTTGAAAAGGGCACCAACTTCTCTTCCCTCCTTCCAACTTGGACTCTTCCTACTACGCACCTTCGGGTGCTAAGTCGAAGAAGTCTAGGGCAGCGCGGGCTCGTCGAGCTCAGTCAGCTTTCCTAACCTCTGACCATCAGAGCGTCCCGCTAAGCGGGCCTCTAATGGAAAGTTGTTCAGAACCGCCCGTGTCCAGTCCCCGGCAGCAAACGGACAGGGTGGTTCTCAAGAGTCTCCCAACAAAGATCGAGGGCAAGTGCTTTTACTAGCCCCACATCAGGGAGCAAACATGGTGCCAACACACTCGTGTGCTCAGGATACCTGGGCCCACAAAACGAGTGCAAAGGTTGACCGAGATGTCCTTGACTTGCGAGATGTGATCCTTCACAAGCGCAAGAAAAGAAGAGGATTCTCTATGCGGCCCAAAAATCAACATGAAGCTTCATGCGGCTCAAAACTCAGGAATCTTCATACGGCTCACAAAACCCAGGAAGCTTCATGCGGTTCAGAAACTTCATGCGGCCCAGAAGCTTCATGCGATTCAGAAGCTTCATGCGGTTCAGAAACCGCATGCGGCTCAGGAATCTTATGCGGCTTAGGAAGAGCCACGTGGCCTCATGCGGCTCAAAATAGGTCGATTACAGCTGGCCATAATTACTCCCTGCAGATGGTCATTAAATGCTCTGACATAAAGTGACAGTTCTGACGGCTCTGACATAATGAAGAGACGCGTCAAGCTCATCAAAAGACGAAAAAATCTCTGAGACAGTCAACACAGTCCATAAAATCCAAAGAAGCTCTCTATGCGGACTGTCCAGACCACCTTTATGCGGTTCAGTTGGGGGTTCACCCTTATGCGGCTGCCACTCTCATGCGGCTCGGATTATGGGGGGCCACCCTTATGCGGTTCAGTTGGAGGCCACCCCCATGCGGCTGCCACTCTCATACGGCTCGGATTGTGGGGGCCACCCCTATGCGGTTCAGTTGAAGACCACCCCCCATGCGGCTGCCACTCTCATGCGACTCGGATTGTAGGGGCCACCCCTATGCAGTTTAGTTGAAGACCACTCCCTATGCGGCTGCCACTCTCATGCGGCTCGGATTGTGGGAGGCCACCCTTATGCGGTTCAGTTAGGGTTCACTCATATGCGGTTGTCACTCTCATGCAGCTGCCACCTTCATGTGGCTCGGTAGTCGGGGCCACACTCATGCGGCTCTTCCAAGATGCCCCGTCTATGCGGCTCGTAGCACAATGGCAGTGGCGACACGTGGCAGAAGATCGACTAAGACTTATTCCTCCGCGTTCATACGGCTCTCAGCATAATGGCGGTTGGGACACGTGGCAGAAGATTGACCAAGACTTATCCCCTCGGATTTGATGCTATCAACAAATCATAACAATGCAGATTTGTTGCAATCAACATTAATTGCTCAGATCAATTTCTAACAAACCATGCAGATTTGGTGCAATCAACATTAACTGCCCAGATTTGTTACAATCAACATTAACAGTCCAAATTAATTTCCAACAAACAAGATCAAGGCAAATCTTCACCAAATCCCTAACCGCCCACTTTTAAAGGAGCAATGACTGCACGCCCTACTTATCATAAAGCCCTATAAATAGTAAGGTATCATTCCCTTACAAAAGGCTGGACAGAGAGAGCGACGGAGACAAAAAAAGAGAGCACAGAGGAGCAGTCGTACAGAGCCCGAGCAGAGAGACTAGCAACCCCAGCACACACAAAGAGTATTTCTTTTCCGGAGCCGAAGCTGCGTTCGATCGTCCAAGGAGTAAGGCAGAGTTGCCGTCTCTCTCCCGAACCTCTACCGTCACCCCCCAGAATCAAAAATAAACAATTATACTTTAGATTGCTTTTCCTAGGTTTTGTTCCTAGGCTCTCTTTTGTACAAGCGAGTTTGTATTATGAAGTAAAAGTCCAGTCCTCCCATAAAACTGTTCTGTCCTTTTATAATCAATGTCAAACAGTGTGATACTTTTATATATACATGCTCGTTATTCTTAATCTTTATTTATAAAGCATGTATATCACTCTAGTCCATAGGAGCTTGGTTTTGATTTGAGTTAATATGATTTTAACTCTCCGTCTTTAAAGTTTTTGAGATAGTTACTGCTTACCGATTTTTCTTTAAATATGTCTTATTTACTTTAAATCGGTATTTGCGAATATATGTGTTTAGCACAAGCTTCTTATTACTTGACAAGTATATACTTATACTTCTCTTTGATCTTGTGCTTGCATAATATATTGATTATTGATTCTCACATTTTATTTTGATTATCTTCTTGAGAATCAATTGTCTTTGCCTAATAAAGTTTATTTATACATGTTTTTGAATTTATGATAGTTTTTCAAATATTCATTAAGGATACATGACTATATTCATTAAATCTCTATTTACATGTAGTTCATGTATTTCTTATATTGATATCTATTTTTTTATAAATACCTTTATGTGGGCATATGAGTTAAACTCAAAATTTGTATTAATTTGAAGAGTATTTATTTATGCTTGTTACTTTCAAACTTATGATTACCTCTTACTTTAGCTATTGATTCTTTTGACCAAATTTGTGTATCTCTTCTTGAACCAATTAGCTTCCTCCTTAAAGCTTTCTGTTGATGATATCCTCTTGAGTTTTTGGTTGACACTATGGATACATGTTTTTAATTGATTTTTTATCTTTTTATGTATGCTTATTTGTGATATATATAGTTTCATATATATTAATGATTCCTAACTTTTGATATTTATTTGGTTTATACCTTTAAGTTGGGATGTTGAGAGAAAATGGTTATTAATGTCTTGCTCATGACTAAATATGAATGTTCTTTTAAGAATCACATCGTTTTATGCTTTATCTTGATTTTAAATTTGCCTCCTTTATTAGTGCATTTTTTTTTGGTGTATATCTTTTATATTTTACTATAGTGCACTATAAAAGCTTTTTGAAAAATATGTTTCTTGCTATCTTTAGCTCTCTTTTGCTTTCTTGATCTTAATAATCGTTCTTTGCTCATACCTTGGGTTTATGCTTCTTTTTGAATTATTGTTGCCCAATGATATTTTTGTAGCACATGAGAATACATGTAATTGATACATCATATTTCTTATGACTTTAGCTACTTTGGTTTGAGCTTTTGTGTTGAGATTTTCCATTTCTAGAGAATACATGACTCATTTCATCATGGTTATAATATTTTGCATTCTGTAGATAGATCTACTAATTCATTATCTTGGGATAATCTCAATACTTGGCAACGAGATTTGTTTTATTGTATTATTCATGAATATCTCTTTGGCATATATTTGATAAGAGTCTATTTTATTTATTTGCTATCTTTATGCTCTTATCCCTTCTTAGTAAAGAGTCTATAAATTATTTTGTTCATTCAAAATATATTTTCCATATTTTGTACTCTATGCTTTAGCAAGTATTTTTAGTGTTAGTGACTTATGATTTAATGAGCAATTTTATCTTGTTAATGGCTTACCTCATTAATCTTAATTTGTTATGTAGCTTGCTATTTATAACATATTGTTAAACTATATAATTTTGGTTCACTTTCATTTATCTAGCTATTGTTTTTCTTTTCAATCTATATATAATATGCTAGTTTACATAAACAAGATTTGTGATTCCTTTCTTTAAGTCTCCTTCCATATTAGTCATTAGCAAATATCTCTTAAATTTCTTTCACTTTCAGTCATGATTTTTATCGTATTATCATTTACATCTCTTTTTTATTATAATTGCAATCATTTAAATGAGAATGACTCGTTTCCATATTTTCTATTGATTTATGAGATCTTATTATAAATATGGATTTGGAATTATTTTTGATGAGATTTGTTGGATCATGTTTAATTTGTTTATTTTTTATTTTGATAAATGATCATAATGGTTGAGTAGTAATATATTATCTTATTATGCGATAATCAAGCTAATTTATTACTCTACTTTGACCACTCATGGATTGTCACATATGGGCCTTTGCTATTTGAACTTTATGGATTATTAATTTACCATTAGCAAGGTTTGGATTTTACCCGTTGATGGGTACATATATGGTAAAACATACCTAGTTCATGCAAAGTAATAAATTGGTTGATTCTTTCTTAATTAGATAATCATGGACATGATATTTGAGTTTTAATTTTATTTTATCTTTTAAGCTCTATTGTGATTCTCATCATGATTGTTTTAATTGATCTTATTTCTTTTCATGATGATCTTTTTCTCAAAAGTGCTTAATTAGAATATTCTTTTGATCTTTCATCTTTGGTGGCTATTTATTGGATATCTCTTCTTGACTACGGATGATATTATTCGTCTTATGATAATTTTATAGCCTTATATGCATTAAGCAAGGGGAAGAAATCTATAGTTGATTTATCCCTAGATCTTGTAGTTATCTATTTTTATGCTATAAGCGTTTTGGAACTATATACGCATGTTTTGAGGAAGAGCAAAGTAATTGGTCCTATTCATTTATGCCCTTTAATATATCGTATACCTAGTTCATCATGTACCCATATTTTCTTCATTTTTATATCTTAGTGATTGAGGTCATGATACTTTTATTTTGTGAAGGGTTTATGAGAGTATATGCAATTGTCTTCATCATATTATCTCTCTTTTATATGGGTTAAATAAGTCATCTTGTTAATATTAACTTTCATATCTTATCTTGATGACTATTGTGCTTTCATTGTTTTGGCTTTCCTTGTATGCTTAATTGATTTGACTTTTCTTATCGAGGACTTACCCAAAATTTATGTTTATCTATATTGGTAATACTTTGAGGGGGAGCATTCAAGTTGACTGAATGTCTTTTTCTTAAGTATTTTTCTCCTTTACCTTCATATTTATCTAAAGGGTATTCATATAGCATGATAAGGTAAATTGAGTTCAAATGCATGAATTTGGATAAGCAAATATATTTTGCAAATAAAGAGATTATTTTATATCAATTGCTCTATTTCATTGATCATTCATTAAGTTTATATTTCAATTGGTATTAAGTTTATATCTTCCAACTATCTCAATTGGTTTTTTTTAATATCAATTACTTTGCCATTATCTAATCCTCATGGGCTTTTGAATGAAATCCTTGATTGAAATCCTTATTCAATTGGTATATTGCTTCCTTCCAAAACTAGAGTTTTAATTCATATAATTTTATGTTTTGGAGTTTCTTTCTTGGATTTCAAGTTGGTAAACTATTTATTGACTGTTTTCAATTTTATTTGTTTTACCAACTATCTTGTGTTTTGACATGCTTCTTTTAAAATTTGATGTTCTACATTGATAATGTAGCTTTATAAACTTGTCATTGCATCCTTCTTCCATTGTTTTTCATTAGTATATCCTGACCATGATTGTCTATGACTTCCCCATGCTCTGATTTCTATGCTTGAGATTGATTTCATTTTTTTTATCTCTTAGTACGGGAGAGCCTATTTTTGATCATGACAAAGGGGGAGAAGTAAGTTTAAGTATGTGCTTCAATGTTTGTAATAAGGGGTAGAAGTATTTTAAGTAACATGCTATTAGTGGTATATCCGTACATCTGCTTATACATTAGTGATACATGCATTTATTATGATCATACTAAACTTAACCGATTTGCCATAATAAAAAAGGGGGAGATTGTAAGCCCAATGATCTAACTATATTTTCGATTGTGGTTATTCGGTTAAGTTTAACATTATGATATCACTAATATTTATGCTATCTCTATAGCATTGATACTAAAACTTTGCATAGTCCTAATGTGCTTTATCTTATCATACTTGCTACATGTATATTGCTTTGTTCGTCTAACATGTATTTACCGAAAAGAAATTAGCAAGGTCAAATATAGACATATGTAATGAAGAAATCATGGTGGGCTAAAGACGATGGTATTCCATAAAGATTTCTCTGAACCACCCGACGACATCTTCGGAGCCACGCACCCGGGGGTTCCGCTGCCCGGTCAGTGGACGGGGGTCGAGGGGGCAGCGCCCCCCGTCGGGGGTTTGGGGGCGAAGCCCCCAAAAGGTATTCAGTTTTCACAAACTGAGTATCTTTGGACTGTTGTCGCCAAGAGAAAATGCCAGCACCTATCAAAGGAAGAAGCCAAGCCATGCCATCATCATTTCAAGACTCTGAAGGAGCCTGCACCTGCCTAAGTATATCTGGAGTCTGTAACGAGTCTTAGGAATATTTGTAAACACAAGAAATGAATGAAAAAATCGAAAGCTAGGGTAAAAAATAACTCAGGACAATCTTCGGAATCCTGACGGATGATCCGACGGATCTCCGCGAAAATCCGACGGAAGATCCAAATGGACTCACAGAATACATTCTGTGATTGTTCGGATTATTCGACGAAAAACTGCAAAATTCTGGCAGATTTTTTGTCCTGTTACCGTTTGCATTTCAACGGCTATATTTATAGTCGTTAGACTGTGCAGGCGGATAATCCGATGGACTTCTGCAGAAATCCGACGGATTATTCGCCAGCCTGATGAAAGTTGCATTAATTGCTCTTTCCAATGCTTTGGTTATAAATAGTCTTGAACCCCTTCATTCAAGGTTGATGCTTTGAGCCTAAAAATTTCCAAACCACCAAAGCATATCCACAAACAACTCTACAAAGCTTTCATTTGTCATCCATAAATTGTGTTAGAGTTATTGAGTTGAAAAGTAAGATCTTCATCTTGTTATATAAGGAGATCAAAACCTATTGTAGAAGTTGGAGAGTCTTGGGATCCAAACTCTCGGTTGAAGTTGGCGAGTCTTGGGATCTAAACTCTCGGTTCAAGTTGGAGAGTCTTCGTATCCAAACTTTCGGTTGAAGTCGGAGAGGCCTTCGGACTAAAGCTCTCGTGTAAGAAGTTGGTGAGCCTTCGTATGAAAACTCACGTCGTACTATTTGCGATAATAGTGGATTAAAGCCGGAGAGAGTTTCGAGACTGGAGTGTCCCTTGGAAGGATACCAGGATACGTCGGGTGTCGGTATTGTTTTGCTTATTCTCTTGCACTTATATTTTTTAAATTGCTCATTAGCTTGTGATAAGTGTTTGATTAGCTAACTTGACCCTATTCACCCCCCCTCTAGGGTTTCTACAAATAGATGTGCAGAGCTTTTATGTTTCAAATTATAATAAACCTGGCATATGTTTATGGCAGTGTATCTATGAACTTTGTGTAGTCTATGAACAAATTCCTCCACTTTCTGTGAGAGCTCTGTATTCATATGTTTCACTTCTGTATTGTATTGATTTGCATACAGATGCATATTGTTGTTTGATCAGATCACCAACACTGACTCCATAACTTGTGTAAATAGGTTCGTCAGGTTTTGTAATTAAGGAGACGTTTGCTACACTGGATTTTTTTTTTATTCTCGAACAAGGAATTGCGAATACCGACAATAATTTACCCAAATTCTATCCTTTAAGAATACTAGTAACGTGCAAATGCATTGTACATGTGTAAAATAAATTAATATAAATTTATTATAAACAACCCAGACAACCAAGAAAAATGCCTTCCACTTTAACCACTTGAGTTAGAGTTATTCAGTTATAAGTAAATCATATTAGGTAGATAAATAATTAGTCAATTTTTAAAAAAATAATAGAATATTTACAAATGGTTTAAACAGTCCAATTTGAACCATTTTCAAGCCAACTTATATTAATAGAGATGTGAGTATTTTTTTGATCATTTTTTTTTGCTTTTTAATTTTTTTTCTTTTTTTTTATCCTTCTTCATTTTTTTTATTTTTTAAAGAATGATTTTTGTTGTTTTCATTTTTTTCATTTTTAAACTATTTTTTTGGTATTTTCTCATATTTTTTAATCTTTTTTTTGGGTATTTTCTGAGTTTTTAGGAACTATTGTACTCTTAATTATCATGCATTCTATTTTATTTTATTTTATTTTTTGTGTGTCTATTTCTTGAGGTCGTCAGCTTGGGACCGTGGCCGTCCCGCGACCACCCAGCCATTCCATGCCTACGGAAGGGCTCGAACTTGGGACCTCCCCCAAGTGAGCCCCCCTCCCTAATCACTTGGGCTAGGGAGCTTGGACCATGCATTCCAATTAGTTGATCCAAATAATCCTAACTTCCTGACCCATTGACATAGGACAGTTTCGTAACTGACCCTCAGGGTGTTAATCGGGCTAAATCCGATCGGCCCGAGCCCTAGAAAAGACGGTCCGACCGGGCCTGGTCCGGGCCCAGCCTGGACCGGTTCAGCTAGCGGGCCGGGCCTAGCCCAGCCCGGTTCAAGTTCAGGGGACCCAGCCCGGCCCAGTGACCCGGTCTGGGTAGGGTTGGGCCGGTCCGGTCCGGTCCGGGTCGTGGGCGGGCTTGGGCGGGCCGGTCCAGCGGGCCGGCCGGTTTAGTTGATTTTTTTTAATTTTATTTTAACTTTTATATTTTTTAACATTTATATTCTTTTAACTTTTAATTTTTTTAATTTTCAACTTTTTTAATATTTTTGTGTTTTTGTGTTTTTTTTGTTTTTTTTAAAGTCTAAGTTTTTTTTTATTTTTTATTTTTTAATATTTTAATCTCAAGTCTAAGTTTTTGTGTTTTTTTTAATATTTTTTTTTAAGTTTTTGTGGTTTTAATTAAATTAATTTTTAATTTTTCCCTCCTCTTTTATCCGGGCTTGGGACCGGCAAGACAAGCTTTGTCTGTCATAGGCAGAGTTATTTTTTTATTTATTTAAGTTTTTGTGTTTTTTTTAAAGTTTTTATTTTTAAGTTTAAAGTTTTAAAGTTTTTTTTTAAAGTTTAAAGTATTTTTTGAAAGTTTTTTAAGTTTAAAGTTGTTGATGTATTTAATAAAGTTTTAATAATATTTTAAAGTTTAAAAGTTTTAAAGTTTTTAAAGTTTAAAAGTTTTTAAAAGTTTTAAATTTTTTGAATATTTGAAAGTTTGAAAATTTGAAGTTTGAAGTTTGAAAGTTTGAAAGTTTGAATATTTTGTTTGGAGCTTGAAAGTTTGAAGTTTGAAAGTTTGAATATTTTTTTTGGAGTTTGAAAGTTTGAAGTTTGAAAGTTTGAATATTTTTTTGGAGGGTCATACCTTAGACTTGAGTCATTGTTCCTGCTCCTCCTCCTCGGTTGTAGAAGCTTCACCCAATCCAAGTGATCCGAAGTCCAGCTCATTGATGTCATAAGCTTCATCCCTCTTGTTTTGGGTTCTTTTTTCTGCTAAAATCCAATCTTGAACGCAAACACAAGCTTCCAAGATATCCGGCTTCAACCGGCTCCTCTTTAGGCTCAACATCCTTGATCCTGCACTAAAACAAGACTCCGATGCTACCGTGGACACCGGCACCATTAGTAGATCACGTGCAATTATAGAAAGTATAGGATATCTTTTGTCGCATTTTTTCTACCATTCTAAAATGGTGAAGTGATTTGAAGATTCCTCTTCTTCTTCTTCTTCATAAGAACTTAAATACAAAGACAACTCTTGAGTGGGTTGGGAAGATTGTCTTTGTTTCTTCCTTCTTAATAAACGAAGGGCGTGGTCCTCTACGCCAGAGCTACTACTTGTACCAACTTGAGTAGGTCGGGTCGGTCCAACATTATCTTCATAAAGTAGTACTAATCTTTCTAAAACTACCTTTACTTCTAATTTCAAATCTATAAGGTTAAGTTCCATGTTATCAGCATAGCCATCTAACAAAACTTCTACACCATCTAATTTGATGGTAGGATCAAAAATTGCAGACAAACAGTATAAAAGAGGTACATCACCCCAATATTTAGTAAATTTAGCTTCCATTCTCTTGACAACATAGTCAAAATTTGAAACATTTCTATATTTACAAAACAAGCAAAACATGTTAAAAAGTTCTCGTAAAGCTAAGCAAGAAGTAGGATAATATACACCAGAAAGAGTGCATGTAGCTTTGTAAAAAATTTCTAAAAATTCACATATAGAAGTAGCAACTATCCAATCATCTTCAGTAACTGGATATTCAAAATTAAGATCCATGTTACAAAAATATGTAATAGTATCCTTAAACGGAAGTGTCGATTTCAACATTAAAAATGTCGAATTCCATCTATGTGGAACATTTTCTAAAACGAATACCAAAATGTGCACATGTGTTATTAAAAGATTGTTGTCTACTTGGAGACGTGTTCAAGCTATGTAAACAATTTCTGAGTGTTTCTAAATGTGTACTAAAAAATTCAAGACATTCTTTTACAACTAAGTTAATAATATGACAAGCACACCTAATATGCAATAATCTACCTTCCAAAATAGGTTGAAATAGTAAAGACAATGAATTTATAGCTGCAGTATTATTACTAGCATTATCAAAAGATACAGATCGAATCTTGTTGTGAATATCAAAGTCACGCAAGTGTTTTGAAATACAAGTGGCAATTGCAGAGCCCGTGTGTGAAAATTCTAAAGTTTTTAAATATACGATGCGCTTTTGCAACATCCACAATGAATCTATATAGTGTGTCGTGATACAAATATAAGCATAGTTTTGTTTACTTGTCCACACATCAGAAATAATAACTAATTTATTAGCATGCGAAAACGTTTCTTTTAAAGCAAGTCTCATTTCTTTAAAGAGTCTAATAGCCTATTTTCTAGCAGTGCCTCTAGTAATTTTATTAAACAATGGATTTAAAGCAATTGTAGCATAATCATATAAAGATTCACTTTCACCCGAAGTAAATGGAAGTTCATCAACAATAATATATTTAGTAAATTCAGTTTTATGACGGGCAGCTGAATAGGAAAACGTACCCACCGAAGAAGCCGCAGTACCTCCAAAACTGATTTGAGTTTGGGTCGCCGGAATTGAGCTTGGGCCGTAGCAAGTATCGTAGTGTCTTGAGAGTGTGCCCGTGCCACCTTCCCTCTTCCATTTGTATGTACGAAAATATTTCTTGCATTGGGCCCCATACGGAACTGCTTCACCTTTTGGATCTAAAACAAGTGAGCCATCAGGTTTAGTTTCATTAAGAAGAATAAAAAATTCTCAAACTTTGGCTTTTTGTTTTCTCTTTACAACATTTGGTACATTGGTACCAACTTCAGGAGGGGAACCAACTAAATCCTCAGGAATAAGATTTTTCTCAAAAAAAGAATTGTAAATTTCAAAAGCATCATTGCCTTGGTTTGAACCTTGTCCGGCCATTTTAAAAAGACAAATCAAAATATATAAAGGATTATAAAGATGGAGGAGGATACCGGAAAAAAAATAATAAGAAATGAGTTTTTTTGCAAAAAACTAGAGAGATGGAGGAAGAAAAACTATTTCGAAAATGTAAATAAATAAAAAATCAATTAGAAAGAGGAAGTCGTAGATCGCCGAAATTGCTTGATCGGGAAGTCGTAGATCGCCGGAACTTAGAGCACAACTTTCTTGAAATCTTCTTAAGGATGGAGGAGAATTTTTTGTTGTTGTGAGAAGGATGAAATTGTTTGTGTTTGAAATGAGAGTTTTATGGCCAATTTATAGAATTTTTTGGAAGCCAAATTACCCCCATACCCTCAAAATATAGTTGTTGTAATGGGTTTTTGGTCATTTTGGTCAAAAAGACCAAAATACCCCCTATAACGGTCATAAAACGGTCAAAAAATGGGAATATTTTGGTAAAAGGGGAACAATTATTCAAAAAAAAAAAATTTGAAAAATTCGGTTCAGCCGGCCGGACCGGGCCTGACCGGGCCGGGCTGAACCGGGCCGAACGTTGCATTATTTAAAAAAAAAAAAAATAACCTGTCCGGGCCAGGCTTGGGCTCGGGCGGGTGAACCCAGCCCGCACCGGATATGCTATTGGGCGGGCTCGGGCCGGACTTGGAGCGGGCTGAACCGGACCGGGCCTCCTGCGGGCTCGGGCGGGCTCGGACGGTTCGGGCAAACCCGGCCCAGATCACACCCTGAACTGACCCTTCTCGGCACTCATCTGTCGCCGCGTATAAACATTAACCACATCGTACGGCTGACAGCGTTTCCCAATCTATCAAAAAGCCCTCCGCTTTTCTGACTCGATAGATCTCCCTCCGTTCTCCGCAGAAATCGTATGTTTTCCAAAACCCTAACCCTAAATTCTTCTCAATCAGGCTTTCGATCATGACTATGTTATTGTTTCATCTTTTAGGCTTTCGATCTATGGTGCTATTCTTTTGAACATGAATGATCGTTACATTGTAGGGATTACGTATGGATTTGGTTTATTGGTACGGATCATCAGATCATGATCGATTTCATCAGTAAACTTTAAATTAGACTATGATCGTCTCGTCGACTACATCGACAAAGATCCGATCTTGCTTTGATTCTGAAGAAATTGATTGATATTGACGTATTCTTCGCTTATATTATGATCCTAAGTCGCATAAAGAATAGAATTTGATCAAAAGAATTTTTGTATGATCTTGTAATTTTCGTTTAGTTTGAAGTTTACAAATTGGTGCTCGTCTCATATGTTTTTTAAATTCTGCTGGCTTGTTGCTACATGACATGTAACATCAATGCTACTATAATCATATGAGTTAATTTAGATTTCTGAACAATGTTTTTTATTATGCCCTTTCATTATGTGCTACCGATTAATCTTAGACTCGTAGCTACGCTGTCATTTGAAAAATTATGGTTAATGTACCACTTGTTGACTGCCAATTACTTTTTTTTTTGGTACTTACTTTTAGTCTTTTATTCTACAAGTAATCTTTAAATCATGATTTTTAGGTAAATATAAATTTGCTAGTTTTGGAAGGGGGGGGGGGGGGGGGGGGGAAGGGTCGGGGGGGGTGGGTGGGTGGGTTGCGGGATGCGGAATACACATCTAAATTGTTAATTTGGTGGGTTAAACATGTTAAACTTCTTTTATATGTATTATGTACTTGCTTGAGTGCAAGCGAAAGTCCCATTTCTATATCGTATGTAAAGATCCGTTCTTTTTCTTTTTATATATATTACAGAAATGGCTGATTCACAGTCTGGGTTGAGGAAGCCGGTGTTCACCAAGGTCGATCAGCTTCGACCTGGCACGAGCGGGCACACCTTAACTGTGAAGGTGGTGAGCACGAAGATGGTCTTGCAGAAAGGACGTCCTGATGGGCCTCAAGTTCGCCAAATGCGTATTGCTGAATGTTTAGTTGGTGATGAGACTGCAATTATCGTATTTACGGCCAGGAATGAGCAAGGTATATGTTACTTTTGACTCGGCGTTACCTTTTAACATTAGTATTCTGATGAACAACTCTGGTAGATCCGGCACTAATCACTTTTAAATATTGATGTTGTGGTGAACAACCTGACCAAACTAACCCCACAAGCTTCTTGCCCCTTTCACTTCACCTGTAGTAATATTTGTCCTTACGGCAGTACTCACTAAAAAATAAGACGCAAATAAGAAAATATATGGTTTAGTAGTTTTGTTTATTTTCTCACTTTTATGGATTTTTGTTATTTTTTAATAATACTACAAACATCTCTAGGATTCAACAAACAGCCGACCCATAAATTTGGGATAAACGCTTTGATGTTGTTATTGTTGTAGTACAAACATCTCTAGGTTTGGTTGTTATTGTTTTTATAATAGAAGTTTTTCGATAGTATGTTGCTTGAACGCAACAAGGCTTGACATATTGAGGAGCGCTGACAAAAGCTCTCCATACAAATGGGGTTGAGATAAAGACTTGATTAGCAAGAGTCTCGTGTATTAGGTTTTTTGGCGTCCTGTTTGAAGTTCCAATACTTTTACACGATGATGAATGTTTGGTGATAGTTTTCGAAGTGTCCCATGTGCTCTATCTTGCACCTTTGTTAATAACATGATAGTACTCTAGAGAGTTTTAATATTAAAAATCAGTAATAAATAAATAAATAATAGACTTAATAATAACAATTGGAGAGCTTATTCTTTATTTTTCTGGAGAATAAGCCAATCTTTGACTGCCCTCTGCCTGAGATTTGAACCCAGGACAGGACCTTCCCTTCCTCCCTTCCCTTATACCAAAGTCCTCAACCACTAGGATGTCCAACATATAAACAAGTGTGGTTATGATGCCCTTTGTTATCAAGGTAAGTAATTATGAAGAGTAGTTGTTACTTTTAATTTTTGCACATTATTGTCTTTTCACTTTTGAGGAATAAATTTCATTTACATTAACAATTGTAGTTAGACTTAGCACATGATTTACATTAACCATTGTAGTTAAACATAGCACATGCAGTTTATGCATTATGATGCTCCTTGATATTTATCTTTGGTTACATCTTGCGTAATGTGTTTATTCAATGTTTATGTGATTGGTCAAATAATTTTGTATCTACTTGCGAATGAGACATCTTATGTTACAATGGGTTAATGTATAAATGTATCCGTTAGTTGTGGTCGAATAATTTTGTATGTACTGCCAACTATACATCTTATTGTACAATCCATGGTATATACAATAGCATACTAAATGATTTATGATATGTGTTGTGATTTGACAATATAGTTGGCAACTTCTTTTTGTAAATTAACAATGCCTGATTAATTTATTTTGATTCTCGTAAACACGTATACACCTGCTCCTTATTTATTTCCTCAGTAACAGGTATATGCTTACTGCATGAAGCTTATGTGCGCTTGCAGCATGAGTGAACTTTTTTATGACTAACAGGTAGATATACGAACTAATCACCCCCTTAATAAGACTTGAAGCTCATTGAATTTGCAGCATGAGTGAACATTTTATGCCCATCCTGTTCCACATTTTAACTAATATATTATGTGAATACACCAAACTTAATAGGTTATCCTCACCTTACATTTCCTCCACTCCAACATAGTTTCCACAAAATTGATGAGTTTGGATCTCACCGTGCTGTACCTTGCCTCTTTTTTTTCCTTCTTGGACTCCAACCTTCCCTATTATTTTACTACTACTACCTTCCATCTTATACCCCCATGTACTTGACCTGAGAATGTTCATTAGGTATATTAGCATCTTAGTGTAGACCTATACATCAAACTTTATCCCTACTACTGTGTTTGACCTTTCAATATTCTCTTCACTTGTTGATAATTAAACCAGGGCAGCATCTGGCGTTACAAGACCATTGATGGACACAATATGTTAATAAACAAGTAAAATTACTTGGCCAAAGCCAAAAGCTTAGCAGAACCGACAATGACGAGTATTTAATTAATTAAAGGAACAAAACTTTTTGATAAGATACATTGTTGAATGCCATAGATATATTTTGTTGTCACTTGTTAATTTCAAAAGTTATACATAATGTGGCAACTAATAGTTTTGCATTATGAAATTTATCCACTCTAAAGGAAAGCAATTACTTTCCTATGTTTGGGTGCCAAAGGAATTGAGGAGGAAAGGAAAGTGATTCCCAATGGAAAGGAAATTAGGAGGGAAAATTGTTCCATCCATCCAAGCAAGGATTCACTTTCCCACATTTAAGTATTCACTTTACCTTCCATTTTCCTTGGCATTTCCAAACACCAGGAAGGAAAATCGAAGGGAATTGTAATTTCCCAAAGGAAAGGAAATACCAAGGAATTTATTTCCTTTCCGTGAACCAAATTAGGCCTAAAGATGGAGTAGGTTTGTTCCTATTGTGGTAAATATTTGTAGGATTAAAGCTAAAATTGCACATGTCACTGCATCCCCTGGAAGTAAACATCACCGGATTAGATAGCCAACATCTGAGACAGACTGTAAGACATTTTGAGGGATTGATTGTACCATACTCCTTGTTCTTCAAGGCTAAGTAGTCCAATATGGAGAGTGGGAGGAGGATAGGAAGAGACCTGCGAAGAGGGAGTGTCCCTAACTTTGGATAGTGAAATGCCAATTCCATATCTTCAACACGACTCATGAAATACCTTAACCCCCATAAACTGGATGTTGGACAGATTTTTCACTCCTCGTTGCTAACTGCTGTTAGCTATCCTCAATATTATTATATGAGTATTCTGGTTGACTTTGAATGATATAGAAATAGAGTACCGAGTATTATTGGAGTTTTTTCACCCTGCAGTTCACTTTTTATGTTGTTTATTATTTCACCACAGCTTCATTGACTATATTCTTTGTAGTTTATAATGTAAATAATTGATAACAAATTTCCATGAGTTGTTATTTTTGTGGAGGATCTCAATTACTGTTATGTTCATATCTACACTTGCTTTGAACTAGCTTTCCATACTCCCATCTTTCTATACTAAGTAACCTACATACTGTGAAACCTCATGCTATATTAAATTTTTAATAATCTATAATGACATATATGATTAAGCAAAGTTTGATACTGTGGTAATTGATTAAATTGCATGTGCTTCTCATGACATAAACTGCAAGAAGTTTGAGTGGATCTTATTGTTGTATGGTTTTTAGTTTTCTGTTTCGAAATACTGTGGGGAAAGAAGTAGTAGTATCTATTATACACACCAAGGGAGTAGACTACTAATACAGGATGTGAACTCTGGTATTTTTCCTAGCAACGCCACACTCTTAAAAAAGTTTATCAAGCCTTACCCTCTAGGAGAGTTGCATATTTTGAAACAAGAGGTTCCGAATGATCATCATCATGCAAGGGAAGAGGGGAAGATAAACACAAATGTGCACAAAATAGAGGAATGTTACTTGTTCCTCCCTTGGGCAGGAGTTCGGTGCAACCCTAAGGTCTTCTCTAGACAAATTTCGGAATCATATTAACCCACGTGACTCTTCAATGTGCATGATGTGAAAACAGGAAGTTGCACGTCATGTTATCATCATTATTGTTGGTCCTTCCCCATCAAGGTGTGGTCAGTTACTGTCACTAAGCAATACTCTAAACTAAACGGATCGAACTGATAAAATTTGTCACTGGCTGAGACTTGAAGTCAAATCTTCATATTGATCAAAATTCTTGGCCAAGTTTGACATAAACAATTATCCCTATTTCTGTTCGCAAACCTTATTGGTGATGCTGGTTTAATATCATGCATCCAATGAGTCCTAGACTAAGATTCTGAAGGATGGGGGAGATTGTACAGTTTTTCCATGGAGGACTGTGAAGATGCTAAAGGGCCCAAAGAGTCATAACTCGGTCCCAGAATTCAAGTCTACATGTTTATTTAATTTTTACCTGAATACAGGGCCTTCAGTATCTTGCATATTTATTTAATTTAAACCAGCTTCTTGTTGGCCACATCAGTTTAGCTAATGCATTATTCGAAAACCTACTGCTTTTGTAATTAAGCTTCTACAATCCATTTATTCTAGTAAATTGAATCATCCTTAACTATGCTCTTTGTAGGACAACTCGATCATATCGTAGTCTTCCCATTTTCCATCAATTGAAGGATCGCCTTCAATCATCACATTTAACTTACCAGTGTACTGTTTCTGTCCAGTGGATTTAATGAAGCCCGGGACAACTGTAATCTTGCGAAATGCAAAGATTGATATGTTCAAGGGATCAATGAGGCTAGCTGTGGATAAATGGGGCCGTGTGGAGCCCACAGATGCAGCTGACTTCACCGTTAAAGAGGACAATAACCTGTCATTGATCGAGTATGAGCTTGTGAATGTTGTTGAAGAGTAACTTCATGCGCCAGTCTTTCCCCAGTATGTATCAGCAACGATGAGCAAACCAGGTGTTATATCGTACGTTTCTCTCCTCTTCGGACTAGCTTTCACCCTCGAAGCTGCTTGGACAATCTATGTTTTTAGGATCTTACTGAATTGGGTATAATCTCAAAGGAAGCTACCAGAATGCGAGCAGTTGAACCTTCCAACATGCAATCCTGCCCTTGGATGCTTCTGGTTAGCTAAGGTGATTGGAACTCGCATATTACTATTTTCTATATCTAAAACTTTTTGGGGTTGTTTTTATGGGTGATTGTTTTATGGTTCTGTGCTGGCACTGGTTGAATACATAACATAAAGGTTCTGTGCTTTTGGTTGAATACATAAGTTATGCCATTTGCTTTTCTCAGTTAATTTGCAGTATCCTCTTATATGTTAAGACGTTGCTGTGGATGTTATCTCAGCTATCTACTATTTTCTTTTGCAAACATGAGTTGACAGCTTGTGGTTCTAGAGTTGAACCTGTTGAACTAAATGTATCATGGATCAATGGGTGTGAGCAGATTGCCCTACAATTTGAATTAAATCTGATGTTCTCCCATCCTTGATTGTTAGGTTGGAGATATATTCTTTATATACTTATTCTATTTATAAGAGCTCGCATAATATTTTCGTCCCATCGAGACCATTTGCATAACTCTCATCTAACAGGAGTTTAGATGGAAACTTCTGGGATTATCCAGAATGTGGTGGAGTGTTTTTGAAGTCTCCATAGCCTTTTGGAAGACCTAAAATCTTTTATTTAAATATCTAGAACCTAGAATGTACTAGTAATGTTCCAGACGTTTTTTGTTAGGCCCTTGAGGTTTTAGAGGCTCATTTGCTCACCACCATAAAAAAATTGTTAAGTATTCATTGTTCTTTTTCAAGTTTCCTCCATTCTTATTCAACTACTCTCTCTCATAGTAATCTAGCTAAGTTCATTCTAGAAATATTCGTAGGGACTTTCGAGAAGGAAGCTTGTGTGCTGTACTGGTTGAAGTGTAGGAAAAATACGAAGTCCGTGACATACATAGAGAAAATCAAGCTCTTGGTTAGAGACTCAACTCAAAGTTTGAAGCTGAGACTTTTGCTCGGATTGCTGAATATCGTGTGGAAACGAGCTCAGGTACCTGCAGCTGATACAATTCAACATGAGAATTATGTAACAAAGTTGAAGAAGACTACCATAATTTATTTAAGTCGACTTGAGAATAAATGCTCGCTCAAGGAAATTAATTAAGTTCACCCAGCTAGTCCTTGTCGATTATATTACGTATGATGAGATCATGGGTGATAAATATTCTGTTTTTTTCTTATCGGTTTTTTTATAAACGTAATGACCTACATGTCTCATTATCCTTCGTTCATTCTAAGATTCTCCGTCAAATTTTCTTTTCCCAGGACCCATGTCACTAGTGTGGTATTTCACATCTAACAAGAACAACGACATTCTCAAAATTGTTCGAAGTACCAACGATACTGAGGACATTGCTGATGGACTGTAGTGTTTGGCCAAGAGTCCACTTGTACCATTTCCCCTAAGCTCTTGCAATTTTAGTAGGCTTATTTGTAGCTTAATACCCTCAATTATAATTGTTTTAATTTTATGCTAAATTTTTTTACTCAATAACTTGATACTATCAATTATTAGATATTTCGAACATCGTATAAAAAAAAAAAAAAAAAAAAAAGTTCAAAACTACTCCCTCCATCCTCCCACGTCCTCCACCCGACGCCCTCCGGGTGTCCCACCACCCTCTCCTCCCGCAGTCAGCCCGCGGCAGCCCCCTCTCGCAGCCCCCCCTCTCTCTCCGGCAGTGGCGGCGGAGCCCGTGACCAAAGGAGGGGGGCAGTGACAACATCCAACGGCGGGAGGGGGGGGGGGGGGGGGGGGGGGGGGGGGGGGGGACGGCTGGGAGCGACGACTGGAGAAAGGGGGGAGGGGCAGGAGACAGGAGGAGTGGGAGCCTCGGTGGAGGGGAAGATAGAGGGAGGGGTATTTTTAGTTTTTTTTTTTCTCCGGGTATTAAGTTGTCGAGTAAATTTTTTTTGGTAAGAATTAAAAAGAAGAAGAAGAAGAAGAAGAAACAGCTAAAGGTATCACGTTATACATAAGTTATTTTAATCAAATTTGCTATTTGGCATGAGCGCGTGCACCGCCGGTGCACGCGAGCGGCCGACTTCGCCGGAGCGATAGGAGAGGGGGACGCGGAGAGGTAGGGGGGATGGGGGAGACATCGTCGTCACCCGAGGCGGCGGCACCGACGAGCATATGTCCCTGTAGACTCCACCGCCGACCTCACCGACTCCACCGAGCACCTCCGCACCCCCCTTCGCCTCGCCTACGACTTCCTCTCCGCGGACACTCCCGTCGACTGGCTCCTGTGCGACTACGCTCCCTACTGGGCCTCGCTCATCGCCAGGTCCCTCGACGTCCGCTCCGCCTACCTTTCCCTCTTCAGCGCCTCCACCTGCCACCATCAACGGCCCGCGATGGCTCGCTCCGGACGTCTTCACCGCCGTCCCCGAGTGGGTCCCCTTCGAGACCTCGGTCGCCTTCCGACCGTACGAGATAGCATGTTCCTCGGGAGCCAGCACCGAGCTCGCGGAGGAGGAGGCGAACCCCTTCGACAAGATCATCGAGCAGTGCGACGTCGTGGCGATCCGAGGATGCCTCGAGTTCGAGCCAGAGTGGCTCGAGCTCCTTCCGGGGCTCTACTGGAAGACGGTCATCTCCGTTGGCCACTTCCCTTCGGCGGAAAAAAGGATCGGACGAGGATTCGAATGAGTGGGCCGGAGCCTTCGAGTGGTTGGGTACCCAGGTCCGTGGGTCCATCGTTTATGTGGCATTTGGGAGCGCGGTGAGGCTCGGGAAGGAACAGGTGCGCAAGATAGCCCGCGGTCTCGAGCTCTCTGGGCTCCCCTTCGTTTGGGCCTTGATGTGGGCCGACGGGCTCGAGGATGTGCTGCTAGAGGGCTTCGTGGGTCGCACTGCCGGCCGGGGGATCGTGTGCTGAGGGTAGGTCCCACAGGTTCGTTTTCTGGGCCATCCGTCAGTCGGAGGGTTCATGACCCACTTGCGGGTGGAACTCGCTGGTGGAGGGCCTGCAGTTTGGGCTGGGCCTCATCTTGATGCCCATGATCTACGACCAGCCACTCAACGCACGACTCATCGAGGAAAAGGGGAGGGGAAGGAAGTGGCGAGAGACGACAAGGACGGAGGATTCGACGGCAAGGGGATCGCGGAGACCTTGAGGTTGGTGATGGTGGAGGAAGGTGGGGAGGCATGTAGGGCCAAGGCTAGGGAGTTGAAGAGTGCTCTTGGGGACCAGGAGGTGCATAATTCATATGCGAAGAAATTTGTTGAGTACTTCAAACAGCACATGCCAAGTTATAAAGGGGGTAAAAACATGAACTTTGGTCACTCTCTCTATCTCGATCGCTATCGGGATGAATAATTAATTTTTAGATATAAAAAGTATCACTCAGCAAATATCTCTTTATATATATGCTTCTATCAATTTTTCTTAATTTTTTTGATTGAAATTATATTTTATATACTTATATTTTAATCTTAACTATAATTTTAAAATCTTTATATTTCAAATTTCTCTATTTCAGTTTTGGGTTAAGAATCGATAATATCTCTGTACATTATTCTTGGTTGAAAAATGTTGTCAAAATTGTCACGGGATTCAAAGGTTTCTTCTTCTGGATTATTAGTTACCATTCTCTAAACAGCAAAAGGAGAATTAGTGCCATCAACCTAAATTTGACAACTCCAACGTAGATGCCTAAACGGCAAAAGGAGAATTAGTGCCATCAACCTAAATGGCTGTCGAGAAACAACTCCGACGATTTTTTCTTTTTCTTTTTCGTTAGTCAAAAGGAACATGCTCGTGGATGATGACATTATTAGAGCATCTCCAACCCTATTGTCTTGTTTTGTGTTGTGAATCCTATGTGGCATGAGGGACAAGACAATGTCTTGTATAGGTGGCAAAGTTATATTCACAAATGACAATGGGTTTAAAAAGTCATCTCCAATGCAAAAGTATTGAGAAGACAATACAAATAATTTTTTACAACTTCCAAGACAACTTTTACTCTTCTACTTCTTTTTTATAAATATTTTTATTCACAAATGATGATGTGGACATAAAGACATTGTGAAGTGCATTGTCTAGATCTAGACAACCAACTTCACATTGTCTTTGCCATGTCATTGCCATGTCAACTCCACACTTTATTTCACATTTGTATTGGAGAAGTACTTTTGGAAAAAATGGTTGTCATTCCTATGTGGCAACCATTTTTTTCAAACTCACAATAGGGTTGGAGATGCTCTTATAGTAGGTTTAAGAGGACCACTATTTGGACCAAAAATTAAGGTTTTGGTCCCCCGGCCATGTGTCAGTGCTCACAGAACCTGAATTTTGGAGGTGGGCTCCAAAATATGCAGGAGACGAATAGGGTCTCGGTTAAAACGGTCAAAAATGCTATTTGACTTTCAAATTATTTAGATGATGCTCAAGGTGATGGGTGGGCCGGTTTAGCCCGAGTCCGACCCAGGCCCGAACCGGCCCGCCCCCCATTTAGCCCGGCCCGGACCGCAAATAGCCCGAACCGGCCCGGCCCCCAATCACGAACGGGTCGGATCGGGCCTCTCCCCCCCAGCCCGAGCCCGGCCCGGCCCGGACCGCTGCCATTTTTTTTTTTTTTTTTTTTTCAAAAACTAGGCCCGGCCCGCTGGGACCGGTCCAGCCGACCGTTGGCCACAGTTTTTGATTTTTTTTTTTTTCTGATTTCTGACCGTTGGAGGGGGGAGGGGTTTCTTTTACCAAAATACCCCTCCCATATAGCCGTTATTAAAACGTTGGGAGGGGTATTTTGGTCATTTTTGGCCTAAAATGACCAAAATAATCCCGAAAAATTCCTATAAATAGGCCAAAAATTCCATTTTTCAAACACAACTCATTCCTCACAAATTCTCTATATTTCTCTACGGTGCTCTGGTGTTCTACTGCTTTTCCTCCCAGGTGCTCTGGTGTTCTACTGCTTTTCCTCCCCGGTGCTCTGGTGCTCTACGGCTTCCCGATCTCCCTTCCAACTCCATTCCGGCTCTACGGCTTCCCGATCTTCCTCTCAATTTCTTACTTTCTTCTAGCGTAGTTTACTTTATTTTATTTTATATATGGCTGGTGAATGTTCAAACCCACCTGATCTTGCTGGACAGACATACCAATATTTTAGTACTTTTTTTGACGGTACTGAAATTCCACCTGAGCAAGTAGCGACTAATCCGATTCCGGAGGGGTGCCAACAATCTCCTCCGGAAGTCGCTAGTACAACCCAACGTCCTGAAAAGAAAAAAAAGGTCTAAGTATTGGGATTATTTTACTTTAATTTTTGAAACTAATCCTGATGGTTCGCTTGTTTTAGATGCCAAGGGTGAACCGAAACCGTACAAGACGCAATGCAAGAAATGTTGCAACCAGTACGCATGGAAGAAGGGTGGTGGCACCGGGACCATATCCAGACACTACGACACTTGCTACGGGAAGGACACACTTCAAGCGTCCCAAACCCAAATAAGCTTCGGCGCCACCGGTTCTTCAATTGGTAACTTTACTTACTCAGCTGCTCGGCATAAAATCGAATTAACTAAACATATTATTCGTGACGAACTTCCTTTCACGACGGGTGAAAGCGAATCTTTACGAGATTATGTATCACTTTCTCTAAACCCCTCCTTTACTAAAGTGAGTAGGCAAGAAGCTCGAAAGAAGGCTATTCGTCTCTTTAACGAGCAGAAAGCCGCTTTGAAAGCGGATTTTCAAAATGTTAGTAAGTTGGCTATTACTTCTGATATTTGGACTACTAAATGGAGTTATGCTTATATTTGTATTACTGCACACTATATAGATGCACAATGGATGTTGCAAAAACGCATCATCTGTCTTAAACTTATAGAATGTCCACACACGGGGGCTGTAATTTCAAGTGAGATTTCAAGACACGTGCGTGAATATGATATTCACCATAAAATTTTCTCTCTCTTTGGACAATGCATCAAACAATAATGCTGCTATGTCTTCTTTGTCAGCAATTTTTCAGCCTATTTTAGAAGGTAGACTTATGCATGTTAGGTGTGCTTGCCATATAATTAACTTAGTTGTTAAAGAATGTTTAAAATTTTTTGAACCACATTTAGACACTCTGCGACAATGCTTGCTCCACCTAAACTCGTCTCCAAGTAGACAACAAAGTTTTGCATGCACTTGCGCACATTTTGGTATGACTTTTAGAAGATTTGTGAAGGATATACCAAATAGGTGGAACTCCACCTACTTGATGTTGAAATCTGCAATTCCTTTTAAGAGTGCTATTACATATTATTGTACTTCGGATGTCACCTTTGACTATCAGGTTACTACTGATGATTGGGTAGCAGCTGAAAGTGTTTGTGAATTTTTAGAAGTTTTTTACAATGCTACATTAACTCTTTCTGGTGTTTATTATCCCACATCTTGCTTAGCTTTACGTGAACTTTGTAACATGTCTTATTTATTTCTAAATATAGAGATTATCCAAATTTTGAATATGCGGTGAGAAATATGGAAGCCAAATTCAAGAAATATTGGGGTAAAGTACCTCTTTTATATTGTTTGGCTTCCATATTTGATCCTACAATCAAATTGGATGGCGTAGAGGTTTTATTAGATGGATATGGAGAATATATGGGTATAGACGTTACTGACATGAAGGCAGAAGTTAAAGTTGCTTTGGACAGGTTAGTTATACTGTACGAAGAAGGAGCAACGTCGACCCGACCAACTCAGGGGGGGCTAGTAGTAGCTCCGGCTTGGCGTCTAAGCTATCAGCAGCCGGTCGCATACTACAAAGGAAGAAACAAAAACAATCTTCCCAACCTACTCAAGAGTTGTCTGCTTACCTTAACTCTTATCAAGACGAAGATGAGACTCCAGATCACTTCGCCGTTTTAGAATGGTGGAAGAGACACGACAAGAGATTTTCTGTGCTTTCTAACATAGCACGTGATCTACTGATGGTTCCGGTGTCGACGGTAGCATCGGAGTCCTGTTTTAGTGCAAGTTCGAGGATGTTGAGCGATATGAGGAGCCGCTTGAAGCCCGATATTTTGGAAGCAATCGTGTGCGTACAAGATTGGATGAATGCCGATAGAAGAACACAAAACCAGAAAGATGAAGAAGATCATGACGTCCACGAGCTGGATTTGGAATCGCTTTCATTGCATGAAGGCGAACAACAATGAGGCTACGGTGCAAGGTATTAGGTATGTACATTTAAACTTATACATTTCAATTTTAAATTTTAACTTATACTTTCAAAAACTATTTTTTATTTTTTACTTATACTATTCAAATTTTTAATTTTAACTTATACTATTCAAATTTTAACTTATACTTTCAAAAACTATTTTTTACTTTAAAAAAAAACATTTTTTAACTCCGCCTATGCCAAACAAGCATTTGCCGGTCCCAAGTCCGGATAAAGGAAGAGGGAGAAATATATTTTTTTTTTTTTTATAAATTTTTATAAACATTTGTATATATTTGTATAAACATTTTTGTATAACTATTTGTATAAACAGTTTTGTATTACTAAATTATAAACATTTATGTAAATATTTTGTATAAACATTTTATAAACATTTTTGTATTACTATTCAAATTACATTTTATAAACATTTTCCTCTTATACTATTCAAATTACAAACTTTTGTATTAAAATTTTTATTAAATTTTTTCAAAAATAAAACATATTCCTAAATTAAAATTAAGTTACAAATTTTTTAAATTAAAATACAAAAGAAAAATGTTTAAAAAACCAAATAAAAAGAAAAAAAACTGTTAAAAAAACTCAAAAAACCGGGCCGGTCCGGTTCACCCGGCCTGAACCGGCCCGAACCAACCTAGGCCCGGACCGGCCCGTGGTCCGGTTCAGCCCGGACCGACCCTCACTGGGTCCGGTCCAATGGGCCGGGCTGGGTCGGGAACTTCCAAACCGGGCCGGACTTAGCCCGGACCGCAAATTACACTGGGCCGGTCCTGGACCGGCCCGAACCCGGTCAGGCCCGCAGCCATTGGACCGTGGGCCGGACCGGACCGGCCCGAAAAAAACCTTGAGATGATGCCATCTCCGATTATGTGATATATCACATGGTTGCTGACATAGTAAAATTTAATATTAAATTTAATATTAAATTAATATGATAATTAACATTAACCTTAAACTTAGCATTAAAATTAACATTAACATTAATTAATATTAATATTAAAATTAATATTAACATTAAAATTAATATTAAAATTAATATTAATTTTAATATTAATATTAATATTAATATTAACATTAACATTAATATTAATATTAACATTAACATTAATATTAAAAAAATTGGATAATTAATATTTTGGGTTAAAATTTGTCATGTCAGCTGTTATTCAGCTGCTATGTCAGATGCCATATAATGGAAGATGATATCACCTAAATATTTTGTGAGCCAAATAGCATAATTGTAAAATGGTGAGGTAGGTCGTGGAGGGACCACGTGTCTGTCATGCGAAAATGTCGGGGTCTTGACCAACATCGAGTTGTAGTTGTACCACCAGGAACATAAATGGGCTTGGATCTGATCCTCTAGATTTGGGTCTAGACATATGTGTATATATGGTATATCACCAGCTAACTAATGTTCATACCAACTCTGATACGAATGGCCAGTTATAATATTGCATACATAAATAGATTAAACACACGAGTACTGCAGGCTGCTGAGGGAAATAAAGTCTCGGATCAGATGAAACACCGAACTGGTCCAAGTCTTACAGAGGGGAAGGACGGACCTACTCCTTGAGCTAACAATGTCTCGCCAGCAGAGAGCTTTCAAAGCATTGCCAGTACTCTCTCCACACTCACCGATGTCACTCATTGGTCGAGAGGGAGCAATGCTATGCCTCGGGGGACGTTTGGTATGCGAAATACTATAAGCCAAAAATTTTATATTTTCGGAAAAAAAATGATAAAAAAAACGAAAAAATGAAGGAAAAAACCCAAAAGCAAAAACACGTCAAAAAAGGAAAGAAAAAAAAAAGAAGAAACAACAACAAAGCAAAAAATAAAAAAAAAAATCAAAAACGACAAAAAAAAAAAACAAACCAAAACGACCAAAATACAGAAAAAAGACAAGCCAAAAAAAAAAAGACCAAAACGACAAAATGAAAAAGAAGACAAAACAAACGATAAAAAAACGACAAAAACGACAAAAAAATAACAAAATCGACAAAAAGCACCAAAAATGACACAAAACAACAAAAAACGACAAAAAAGACCAAAAAATGACAACAAAAAAAAATGACAAAACAGACAAAAAAACGACAAAAAAGGACAAAAAAACGATTAAAAAAAATGACAAAGAAATTTTTTTTCTAAAAATGACAAAAACCACTAAAAATAACAAAAAAAAGACAAAAAAAAGACAAAAAAACGACAAACGTCAAAAAAACACTACTAAAAATGACAAAAACGACAAAAATTAATAAAAACGACAAAAAGGTAAAAAAAAAAATAAAAAAATGACAAAAAAGACAAAAATCGGTAAAAGAGACCGAAACGACAAAAAACAACAAAAAGACAAAACACAACAAAAAAAGGAACAAAACGACAAAAAATATACTAAAAACAACAAAAGACAACAAACAACGACAAAAACCGGTAGAAAACGCCAAAATGAAAAAAAAAAGGACAAAAACGACAAAAAACACAAAAAACGACAAAGAACGACAAAAAACAACAAAAAAGACAAAAAGTAACAACAAAACGACAAAAAACTACTAAAAACGACGAAAATGACAAAAACGACAAAAACAGGTAAAAACGACAAAAGTAACCAAAAAATGACAAAAAATAACAAAAATGACAAAAAGCAACACAAAATGACAAAACTACTAAAAATCGATAAAAAATGATAAACAAGAGAGAAAAAGACCAAAAAAAAGACAAAAAAACGACAAAAAACTACTAAAAACCAACAAAAACGACGAACAACAACAAAAAACCAGTAAAAATGACAAAAATTGACCAAAAAGCTACAAAAACAGAAAAAACAACAACAAAAACACAAAATACTACAAAATACTACAAAATACGAAGAAAACTTTCAAAAACGATCAAAAATACCGAACAAAGAAAAAATACCCACATGTTTTTATGGGATAGGATCCCCATGTTTTATGTGTAAACTATTTATCCGGGTATTTCTAATTCACGCGAATAAATTTTAATAACTCAAACAAACATGGAAATAGATTCTCACCCTAAATTTTTCTAGGAATAAAAAAATATTGCGTACCAAACGCCCCCTTTGTGCCTATAACCAAGAGGTTACAACTGACACATGGCAGACCTCCATTGGAGGAGGGAGGTGAGAGGTGGGGCCGGGTGGAACCATGTTAGCATGAAAAAAAGTGGGTTGTAGAAAAGTTGGAAAGGGTTAGTAGTAAACTTAGCATTATTGGGTCGAGAGGAGTACTTCAAGTTTCAATACCTTCCGTTTAAATTTGAAGAAAATATTTTCTCTTGTTTGGTATAAAAAGAAAAGTGGATAGAAATAAAAGTTGAGGGATTGGTTTTCTCTCATAACCTAAGAAAATCAATCACCCCAAAAGTGGAAGAAAAAGTGCATACTCATATTAATTTACAATTATACCATATAAGAATTATATTATTTTAAAATAATTCAGTGAAGTCAAATGGTAATAAATATTGTTAGTTGGGGATATAATTGGTAAAGTCTATATTTTTATTTTATTTTTTCTATTTTTTTTTTCATACCAAACAAAGAAAAGTGTATTGCTTTTATTTTTCTTCCATCCTACCAAACACAAAGGAAGTAAATAGTCTTTCCTTTCCATAATGACAGAAATTGTATCTCTTTGTTTTTCCTTACTTTTACTTTTCCATCTTTCCAACTAAACACAGCCTTAGGCCTCGTTTGGTTCGCGGAATCTCCCGGTTGGGAAAGGAAAGTGATTACTTTCTTATGTTTGGGTGTCCAAGGAATTGAGGAGGAAAGGAAAGTGATTCCCAATGGAAGGGAAATTAGGAAGGAAAGTGATTCCATCCATCCAAGGAAGGAATCACTTTCCCACATTGAAGTATTCACTTTCCTTTCCAAATTCCTTGGCATTGCCAAACATCGGAAAGAAAAATCAATAGGAATTAAAGTTTCCCAAAGGAAAGGAAATGACAAGGAATTAATTTCCTTTCCCTTCCATTCCGCGAACCAAACGAGGCCTTAGAGTTTAAGTCATGTCTAGTTCGACTACAGAAACTCAAGTAGGAGTCCAAAATAAAAAACAAAAAATTGCATAAAAAGCATCAAGTTTCTGTTAAATTGCATTAAAATATTAAGTTTGAAAAAAAAAAAAATATAGACACAATCCCAATATGCCTTTTAGAAGGATGCATTTTTTTTTTGTTTTACAATTTTTACCCCCATTTTCTCTTTGTATTTATTAGCGACTTATTCCTTTGTCTGCGGTCCTAATTAAGAATGTAAAGACTACGTCCTTCAGAAGGATGTATTTTTCACATAATTGTTAAAAAAAATATACATGATTTTGGTTAACTGATGAATTTTTTGACAATTTGTTTTTCTGTGATAAAATTAGATTTTCGGTGACAAAGTTGGACCTTCAGTGACAAAATTGGACTTAATGATGATATTTTTTTCCACATTATCCAAGTTCTCGGAATCACTGTTCTGTGAGAAAAAAAAATTAATATGTACAAAATATGCCCTTCGAAAGGGCGTCTTGAATACAATTTTTTTCAGGCCAAAATCAATGTTTACGCCCATCAAAACGGCATATTGGGGCTAACATTATAATTACCCCAAAATTTAAGTTTTTGCTGCAATTTAACAAAAGATTGATGCTTTTTATACAAGTTTCTGAAATAAAACTCCCATACTCGCGGCACGTGGACTTATTTTCATATTTAGGCCCCGACTTTTTTTTTGGCTCTCGTGAGTTACTCTAGAAATTTTGAAGTCATGCTATGTCCAATTAAAAATTTCGGAATATTTCTTTTTTCTGATTTTTTTATTATACTGTGAACATGAACAACAATAACAAGTCTAAAAAAGAGAGTATAATAGAAGAAATGAAACAAAAAAAAAAAAAAAAAATCCATGTTCCACAAGTTTTCCATTGAACATATCACTACTTAAATTCTAAACTTAAAAAATTGAGGGTCTAAACACAAACAGAGTCATTTAAATTGTGCACCATACACATAGTTATTCCACAAGGAAATTTGATATTGAACAACAGGGCTGGCCCTGAACTGTTGGGGGTCCGAAGCGAAACTTCCAAAATAGGTTCCCATACGTAATATAAAAAATATATATAAATAAAACAAAATTTTGTTGTAGTCAAGATTTGAACCAAAAACCTCTTTAATGTAAGTCAAGTATTATAACCACTACACCACAATACTTTTTGTTAAAAGGAAGACACATGATACATAATAGTTCTATTATAAACTGTTCCATGTTGGTGTTCCCTTTCGTCAGGGGGTCCTGGCCGTCGTCCGGCCTGCCCTCAGCGCCACCCAATTTTGGAACTTGAATTTGTATTTTTTTTCCCTATTATACTCCAAAGAATGATAACTCCTCCGAAATGGAGAGAATAATAGAAGAAATAGAGAAAAAAAAAAAATCATGGTCCGAAGTTTCCAATTGAACAATTTAAACTCTAACCTGATATAAAATCCAGTCTAAGCACAAACGAACGAGTCCTTTAAATTTTGCACCATACACATACTTCTACTGCAAGGAAACACTTGATATTGAACAATTTGAAGTACGAGATCACGAAATCATGGAGATGGATGGAGGGATGGATCAATCGGCTACTGTCCATGTCATGTCGCCCTCGAAGATCCAATGGCAGACCTCGATCTCCCCCGGCCCCGACCCCAGCGCGGCGAACGCGCCGTGCGCCGGGCTCCAGCCGGAGGTGTCCAGGTGGCATATCGCCACCCCGCGGTTGATCCTCTCGCCGCCCGCCGCGTCGAGGATGTCGGCCTCGTAGACCCGCACCGCCGGCACCGAGTGGCAGTAGTACACCAGGTACGGGAACAGGCTCTGGTGGCACGACACCGACTTCGTCACCCTGCCCCCGTCGACCCCCCTGATGCCGCCCAGCACCACGTCCCTCCCCCACCCGCCGACGCCTTCCGTGCTCCGGACGGCCACGTCCGCGCCCAGCACCGACACCGCGAAGTCCACCACGTCCTCCGCGGACGTCGCGCACCGCTTCGTCTCCCCCGCGCTCGGCGCCCGCCCGCACTCCGCCACCGTCTCGGACATGGCCCTGCCCAGCGCCGAGTCCGGCGGCAGCCGGAGGATCCGGCCGAGCTCGGCGGCGGAGAAGGGCAGCCTGTCCGCGACGGGCCGTGGCAGGAACGACCTCCTGGGCGACCTGTCGCGGATGTCGGCCATGGTCATGGCCGACCCCTTCTTCAGGCTGCTCTCCCGGAAGAATTTTCCGGGCTCGACCCATTTGTTATTTTTATTAAGATAGATCTTCGAAGCGGCTACCATGGCAGAAGAGTTGCGGTAGGTGGCGAAGGTGATGCCAGTCTTAGCGTAGTCCTTGAAAGTGGTGTTCTCGTTGTGGTAGTTCTTGAACCCAATGTCGGCGGCGGCGGCGGCGGCGGCGGACACCTCTCCGTAGCCTTTGAAGCGGTCGCTTCCCGGGTTGAAGGAGTTGCCGTAGTTGTCGAACCCGGCCTTGGCGGCGCCGTCTCCTCCGTGCTTCGCGTACGACTGGAAGCCGCTCTCGCCCACGTTGGACCTGTCGTCGTAGGCCTTGAACTCGTCGTCGCTGCCGCCGGTGGCGCCGTCGCCGTACTGCGCGAAGTCGTTGACCGGGTGGTTGCCTCCGCCGCCGTAGGACGTGAAGGTGTCGTTGGCGGAGGTGGCGCCCTCTCCGTAGCCCTTGAACCCCGTGGCGACGACGTTGGCGTTGGAGGCGTAGGAGGTGAAGGTGTCGGGGGAGTGCTCGCTGTCCTTTCCGTAGCCGGAGAAGGACTGGCTTCCGGCGTTGGTGTCGTCGGAGTAGGAGGAGAAGCCCCGGGGGCGGGCGGATGCCCTGGCGTCGTAGCTGGTGAACTTGAGGTCGGGGACGTTGGCGTTGCTGGCGTAGGAGGAGAAGGAGCCGGAGCCGGAGGCGGCCGAGGAGGCGTAGGAGGCGAAGCTGGCGGTGACGACGTTGCCGTCGGAGGCATAGGAGGCGAAGGCGTCGTCGCGGGAGGAGGAGGAGGCGGAGTAGCGGCGGAAGGAGTCTACGGGGAGGTTGAGGTCCGGGGAGTAGGCGCGGAAGGAGTCGGCGCCGCCGGTGCGGGAGGTGCCGTAGTTGGTGAAGTTGGAGGCGGTGTAGGAGGAAAAGTCGGAGGAGTTGTCGGCGGTTGGGAGGAGGGGGAGGGGGAGGGAGCAGAGGATGCCGGCGGCGGAGCAGGAGGAGGGGAGGGAGGAGGTGGGGGAGGAGAGGAGGGAGGAGAAGGCGGCGGCGGAGAGAGGGGAGAGCTTGGAGAGGAAGAAGGAGGGGAGGGGGCGGCGGCGGCTGCCGGGGACTTTGCGGGCGTAGTAGCGGAGAAATGCGGATTTCGGGGTGAAGGGGTTGGAGGAGGAGGAGGCGGCAATGGCGGAGGTGGAGAGGGTGGTGAGCTGCAGCAGTATGAAGAGGTGGGGACGTAGAGGAGCCATGATGGAATTTGCTCAAGTGTAGCTCATGAGAGTGCAATATATATACTCTTTATAATATCCGTATATACCATGGTGTTTGTTCATCCCAATCATACGGAGACATGTGGAAAATAAAATTACTTTAAAAGTAGTTTTGTACACTCTCTAAAATAAATTTTTTGTTTTATTTAAGACATGTCTCCATGTGATTGGGTGGGGGAGAGGGAGGGGTGGTTAAACAAACAAACACCATGATATCGATGGGTGAAAAAAAATGGACTCAAAAATTAAGCCCAATTCGAGTGACTCTTGTGGTTACCGGAAAAAGGTATAAAATTCTGAATGGCAGAAGATCAGTGGATCGAGACGGAAGCATATTATTTATTCCATTTATTTGATAGAGGTGTGTATCGTCCGACATCTTAAAAAAATTAAAAATAAATAAATAAATTTATAGTAATTGTCTAACTACATAATATTATATAGTTATAGCTAAATACTTATAACTTATGTGGTTACGGTGAAAGACATTATCTTTGACTTGATGGGTTCAATCCACACAACACCTATAATATTTTTTAAATACTAATTTAAATTATTTTTTTCAAATTCTAATATAAATTATTCTAATATATATGAATCATTTGCATATTTGCACACTTAACATATAGGTAATTTTATGAAGCAAAAATTGTATAAAATTTAAGTTAAAAATTATTATTTTTTCCAATGTAATGTAAACTGTGAAGCTTACGTAGCAAAATTTATAGAAAATATTGTGAAGTTTGTTGTCTACTTTTAAACTACACCCTTGGTAATCTCTTTACCTCCATGTCATCAATTATAAAAAAAAATAGAAAGAAGAAAAAAGTTGATAAGTTGTCTTGGAATTTGAAAATAAGTAAGCATCTCAATACTTCATTTGACTTGCCATCTACGTGACAAAAGGGGGAAAATGTTATTATTGGTAAACAACAAATTATTTGGTCGTTTAGAATTCTTCTGTCTAGATCTCAGACTCTGGATCTATGCAATCGTAGATATGTAAAGTAAAGAAATTTGGTATTTTTTTTATTTCTTCTTTCTAAAAAAATTTTACACAAACAAAATTATAGGGCTTCTTCGTCTGAATTTTTTTTTTTTTTTACTATCCTGAAAGTAAGCATATATTTTCATCGTCTTAGAATATTTTTATTTTTAATACTTGGGAGAGAAAAATATAATTTTTCTCCTTAGGATTAGTCAAGAAATTCCAAATGCCAAAATAATTTGTCAACGAGCTGAAATAGTAACATCTTCTCTCTCATTTCGAGAAAATAATATATAGATAAATAACTGCATAATTTAACTAAATAAAACTATTTTAATATATCTAGCTAATTTAAATTATTTTAATATAAGTTTAATATATTTAAATTAAGATATTATCTAAACATATTTTCATAGTTAGAAAATATATATCTATAACAAATTTTAAGTAAAAAATTTAAAATTATATTAAAACTATCTTAATAAAATATACAAAAATATATATATATATATATTTTTAATAATATTAAGTTTTTCCCCTTTTTGTTCATGACTATGTAAACATAAAGAATCTGTCCTTAAAAGTGTGCATATAAATTACAATATTCTCATAATTATGAAATAAAAACAACAAATACTTGTTGACTATCTATAGAAGACTATTTGTAGTCAACAAGTATTTGAGAGTTTATAGTAGTTAGGCCCAGATGTCACCTTTGTACATTCATGGAAGTTTGAACCATATCTCAGTGGAGAAGCAGACAAAGATTAGGAGGAACCTTGATATTTGTGACTTGTTATAAAACACAAATATAAAGGTTAGAAAGGTTCTTAATAATAGGAATATATTAGAGCCAAACCATATGAGACAAATTAAAGTTGTTGACTGGTTATGTCTTACCCATGCAATAATTAAACTCCAACATTTTCTGACTGAACCAAAAATTTAAGTTGAGATGGACTTTATTACGTTGGAGTGGACTGACCTATAGATTGATTCTCATATATAAAAGAAAAAATAAGAAATAAAATATTTAAAAATAAAATAAAATATGTTTTTGGAGTAGACTGGAGCTATTCGTCCTTAGGTGGTTCCGCCCTTCTTGAATGTATCCTAGCTAAAATAATTTACCTTTGTGAATGTTTTTCTTTCCATATCTTACATTATATAAGCTTCTTTTCAGCATATACTAGGGTGTGTTTGATTGCAAGGTGGAAAATACGTGGAAAAAAAATTAATTTCATGGAATCATTTTTCTAGGAAAAAAATTTCATAGAATTTTAAAATTTTTCATGAAAAATTTAATTTGGGTGTTTGATTGTCATTATTTTCCACAAAAAATTGTTATTTTTCATGAAAAATGATATTTTTCTATGGGTTGGACAAGTTTTTTTTTCCACCATTGTAGAAGAAAATATGAAAAATGATAGTTTTTTGGAAAATAATTCAATGGAAAATATAAACTATCAAACACTACAATTGGTGGAAAATTTGTGGTGAAAACATTTTCCATGAAAAAAAAGTCCAATCAAACACAGCCTTATAGTAATAGGTTAAATGTTTATTCTAACAAATAAATTTGAGACATTAATTTCAACATATTATAGGTTTTTTTGGAGTGTCTTGCCGACTCGTATTCTACACCCGATCCACGATTGTATTGTCTTACCCTAATTTTGGTTATTCTTTATTCCTTCTTATTGAAAGATATAGATTTAAATTAATTTTAAACTATATCGATCCTAGTTAAAAAGTCAAATGACCTGAAAGATTGTTCTGTTAAGAGGTGGTCCAAATCTAAAATATTAACAGACTTATATAGGCCGATCATGATCCACATGATGTGACACAAAATTTTAAAGTGTCCTACACTATTTTGACTTCAAATGCTTTGTGAAGTGTCCATGCATATAAAATAACCAAACATATTTTAGAAGATAATACTATGGAAGAACACTTTTTGATATATTATATAGTTATACTGATTTGACAGTGTATTATTGGATGTCAACTATGATTTTTTTTTTTAAATTTTTCTTGACATTAATAATATACTGACTGTTATATCAGTGTGACTATAGAATATATTAAAATATGTTAAAGAAGTGTATCCCCATGTTATTATTGATTTTAGAAGGCAAGTGATCTATAGGTAGTATCAATGTTTTAAAAATCGGACCGGAGTTTGACCCGGCCAAGACATTGGGTCGGATCAAACGAGTTCAACCAGTTGGTTCAACCAGTAGGTTAATCTAAATGGTCCAAGTTTAATCTCTTATGGACACTATTTTTTATAAAAATATCAATTTTTTTTATAAAATACTGAATTAATACTGAACCGGACAGAAAAAACTACCGGTTATAGGGGTGAGCATTCGGTTTATTCGGTTTAAACCGAACCGAATAACCCAAAACCGAATTGGACCGAAACCGAATAAGCAAAACCGAAACCGAACCGAATTTGCCCAAAACCGAATCAAATCGAACCGAATTAAATCGGTTAAGTTTTCGGTTTATTCGGTTTATTCATATTTTTTTGATTTTTTTGAGCATTTTTTTGTTAATATATGTAATAACTAAATATACATAGACATATTTAGTATATACCTATATATATTTAGTATGTACCTATATATATTAATACTTATATATATAGTACACACACACACATATATATATATATATATATATATATATATATATATATATATATAAATTAATTAATTAAATTTTCTTATTCGGTTTTCGGTTTTGGACCGAAACCGAAACCAAAAACCGAAACCGAAACTCGAATAAGAAATTTTAGTATTTTCAAAACCGAAACCGAACCGAATTTTTTTAAAACCGAACCGAACCTCTTATTCGATTCGGTTCGGTTCGATTTTCGGTCCAAAACCGAATAATGCTCACCCCTAACCGGTTAACGGTTGAACCGGTTCAACTGGCCGGTCCGGATTTTAAAACATTGGGTAGTATCTCTTGAAAGAAGCCATATGCATGCAGCAAGCGTGCCTTATAGTCCACAGTTTGCACAGAAAGCCATGCATATATATATGGATATAGGGATGCTTCTCATGTATGCGTGCGCGCTCTCCCGATTCATCCAAAATATGCTCTCTCTTGTTCAGTTGTTCATGACTCGCTACATATATAGGAGTATTTTATAGGGAGGACGCTTACAAAATGAACATTCATGCATGTAATATGCAATGTGTACCGAGAATCTAGCTAATCCATTACCAACTCTAATTAATTAATTATAGTGTATAGTGTATTTTGCAATGTATTATATTTCATAGCAGTTAGCACCAGCCCCGACAATCACATGGCAAAGTTAAGCTACAACAAGTATATTTTGTCAATAAAAAAAATATTCGTTTGGATATATTTTCTGAAATTTGGTTATAAAAATAGTTTTTTGAAATTAAGTTATATATAAAGTTATTTTTTGAGTATGTAGATTATGCTTTTGCATTTGGTTACTTACATCTGAATAAATAGTTTTGAAAAAAAATAAAAAACTTATGTTTGATAAAAAAAAATTCAGAAAATATTTCTTTACTGTGTCCAAATCTGTTCGTGTCCAACTGCGTCCCTCCCAACTTCACCGAACATCGTCAGTGGCCCTTCCTCCTTCTCGTTAGTCGTCGAACTTCGTCCAGGGTCGTGAACTCCAGGAAAAAGTTTGAGCAATTTGCAAAATCAGGGATGAAAAGCCAACTCAGTTGGCGAGGGTGTAGTGATCTAGCAAACGTGGCCGGGAAAAGAATTTTCTGCCAAGCGAGATGGCGAAAAGTCATTTTCAGCCTACTCATTTGGCTTGATTCCTCTTTTTAGCCAAATGAATTGGCTTGATTCCTCATTTTAGCCAACTCCCACACCCATCCAAACCTCGCACAGTCTCCCACACCCTAGTCCAACTTGAGTCAATCACATAAGGCCCAAGTCCTAATGTTTGTTTTATAATTAAGAGAAAAAGATTACACCGAAAGACCCAAGTCGAACTTTGTTACAAAATTTTGCCAACTGGCAATCGAGGGGGTTTCTCGCCAAGTCAATTGACTTGGATAAGCTTTAGCCAAGTGACTTGGCTACAGATTTGATCGGTTTTTTTCTTCTTGTTTTCAACAATTGAGTTGGCTTGGAATGCTTTTCTTGTTTTTGCCAACTCAGTTGGCTTGGAATTCTTTCTTGTTTTTGCCAACTCAGTTGGCTTGGAATTCTTGGATTTGTCTGAGTTGACATGTGAATTCCCGTTCTTTCGCCAAGTGACTTGGGTGGCTATAAATTTTTGCCAACTGAGTTCGCTTGAGGTTAATTTCCTTGTCACTTTTCCTATGGCAAGAGATTTTCGTCAACTCAGTTGGCTGAAAATGCTACCTTTGCCAACTGAGTTGGCGATTCATCCCACTCTTTCAAATTCTCCAATACTTTTTTCTTTTCTGATATGAGAGAGAGAGAGAGAGAGAGAGAGAGAGAGACTCTTTCAAATTCTCCAATACTTTTTTCTTTTCTGATATGAGAGAGAGAGAGAGAGAGAGAGAGAGAGTGTGCGCGGGGGGGGGGGGGAGGGGGGGGGGGGATAGGGAGTGTGAGAATTTGTTTTAGAAAACAAGTTTTCTCTACTCTCGAAAACTGATGTTATAAAGTTGGTTTCAAAAAAAAATTGGGAAAGCAAAACCATAAAGTTGGTTTCAAAAAGTTGGTTTCGTTATAAGTTATAATGAGCAACCAAACACCCCTTAGTCACCAAAGGCCAGCTTGAAGGGCTCGACCAAGATGGTTTTATTCTATGGATTTTGTTACTATGTACCTCAAAATACATGTTAACACATTAATTAATATAACATGAAAACTCAACGGATCGAACGTCGCACGGGCGGTCGAAGACCGACACCATTCTACCACGGATATAAACGACGGCCGACCACGCGGTCCGTCATGCGACGTCGTAAAGGCATTGAGAAGATGTCGTAAGAACGTCGTGCGCATAGAACGGACGGCTGGACGGCATTGGCTGTCGTAGGCGTCGTGAAGACATCGGAGATGCCTTCGGCGTCGTGGACGAAGCGAGACGTTGAGTTGCGGGCATCGAAAGACGTCATGGCCGTCTCGTGGAGCTCTGGAGCGCACGGCGTGTGCGGGGTGTGCATGTGGGACGAAGATTACAAAGCCAGTGCAGACAAGATCCGCACGAAGAGTCCGAAATGATATGACGACCGGCTAAAAATCATGTGCGGGGGACATACGTTTTAACTGAACCCGCATGTACTGAAATTTAGAATAAAAAAACATTAATAAATATATATTTTATCTTAATATTTTATTATAAAAATATATTTTTTGAAGTTGTTTTTTCTAGTGTTAGACATCAACTATTCTTCTGCGGACAAATATTCTAATAGAAAGCGAGGGGACATGCCGGAGGTGTGCATGCGAGTTCGCGGCGAGGCGGCATCATATGATAAGACATAATTTTAACTTTCGGAAGTCCAATTGGTAATATAAAAATAAAAAAAATCAAAATTCCAGACTGCGGTCCCTCGGTCCAATTTACGTCCATGTATATAGATATACATATGCAGGGCCGGCCATGGAGTAAGCCGGACAAGACTTGAGGCTTGGACAACCCTCCTATGCTATGACAATCTCTCAGGCTTAGCATGATCCCACCAATCGTCATGGTCACGGATGACCACCATGACCAGCTGACAGTAAATGTCAAGGGACAAACAAAATTAGCTTCAGGATAGGACAACACAATCCTTCGGACCGGCTATGTACATATGTGTGTGGTAATTTACACTAATTATTTCTAAAAAAATTTATTTATAACATATTTTTTTTTGAAGGAAACAGAACTTTTGTATTAAGCAATAGAAAGACTCATATCATGAAGGATATGAGTCGAGATACATAAAGGAATATCTTCATAAACAGAAAGTACATCAGATTGATTAGAGAGAAGAGTATGGGATGCTAATTGATGAGCAGCTTGATTGCAACTTCTGTTAGCATAGCTATAAACAATAGTGGGATCATTTTCCTTTAGTTTTCTTGCATCTTCAACGGCATGTCTTGCTCGCCAGGGTGGAGAACTGACATCACTGTTAATGGAATCAATCAAGACCTTACAATCACCTTCAATGAAAAACACAATCAAGATTATGTTTGATTATGATCTCCAATGCCAGATAAAGTCCCTTTGATTCAGCTTCAATAGGAGAGCCACCTTCAACAAAAATGGCAGTTGCAGTGATGAAATGTCCTTGATCATCTCGTAGAATAGCCGCTGCTGCCATCTTATCATCTAAAAAAGTGCCATCAAAATTGATCTTCATGGTGCCAGGAATAGGTGGAGTCCAATGCACAAGTTGCTGGTGGTTGGAAGAAGAGGGTGCAGAGGTAAAAACATCAGCATTGCAAGCTTCAAAAGTGTTCTTCAATCTGATAGCCTCAGTGAATATGTAATTTGCAGAAATTGGTTTGTCCTCAAAAACTGATTTATTCCTTGACTTCCATATCATCCACATTAGGTATAAACTATGTGCAATCTTCTCATGATTTCCTTCCTTCAGTAGGTCAGTGATAAACTTGGAAACTGAAGTATCGTGATTGATATCAAATGCAAGTAGTTGATGAAACTTCCAAGCACTTCCTGTTACCTGACAATGAAAAAGAAGATGGTCAAGTGTTTCAATATGTACCTTACAAAGTGGACACTTTGCGTCGATGTGGCTGAGTCGATGGTGAATATTAATCATTGTAGGTAGAGAATTGGTAAGGCATCTCCAGGAGAACATGAGAACTCTTGGACAGATATAGGATACAGACCATAATTTTTGCCACTCCTTGAATTCAGAGACATTGTTGTTGCTACTATTCAGTGAAGATCTTTCATGTATAAGTCGATATGCTGATTTGGTATTCAACATACCATCCTTGGTGTGGATCCATTTTAACTGATCTTGCAGACAGTTGGGCTATAGAGGAATCTTCAGGATAGCAGAGGCCTCCATTGGAGAAAATAGTAAATGAATAAGATTAACCTTCCAGCCAAAAGTTTCTTTGTTTATAAGATCACTAACATGAGTAACCCATCTATTAGCAAAAGGATAGCCAATGACATTGAACCAGGCTAAAGAGGGAACCCAAGGATCTTTCCATATATTGATATTTGAACCATCACCAACAGACGAAATGATGTTGCCAATAAGAAATTCCCTGCTTTTAAGGATACTCGACCATATGCAGGAAGAAGCAGAGGATGGAGAAGCTTCCCAAAATGATGTGGAATGTAAATATTTTGACTTGAGAAGAGAGATCCATATTTCATTAGACCCAGTAAGAAATCTCCAGGTAAGTTTCAGTAGAAGAGCAAGATTTACAATTACAGGATCCCTGATACCCAAACCTCCTTGGTATTTAGGCTTTGTAAGACTTGACCACGCAGTGAAGTGCATCTTCCTTTTATCAGTTGAGTTCCACCAAAAGTTTCGTTGTATTTTGGAAAGATGAGAAGTAGTCTTATGAGGGATATGATACGAGGAAAGGTAGTAAGTTGGGATGGAGGAGAGAGTAGATTTAATGAGCACAGTTCTTCCTTCATGGGATAAACAACCTCGTTTCCAACCTTGGAGCTTGGAAGCAGTAGTATTGAGTAGGTGATGGAAAGTCGAAGCTCTGTTTTTAGAAAGGAGTAGGGAATGGCCAAGATATTTGTCATTAGGAGTCATCAATTTGACATTCAATATGTTAAGATATAGATGCCTCATGATAATATCCACTTTTTTTGAGAAAAAAATTGATGATTTCTCAAAGTTAATGCGTTGGCCTGACCAATCTTCAAAAGTCTGGAGAATAATCTTCACTTGGTTCATATTATAAAGAGAACATTTTCCAAAGATAATGAGGTCATCAGCAAAGGCTAAATGTGTATAGGATGTAGGTGAATGTAGAATTGTGATACTGTCATAGAGCTTGTTTCTATCCATGATACAAATGAATGTTGACAAAATTTCCATACACATGATAAACAAGTATGGTGACAGAGGACATCCATGACGAATGCCACAACCAGGAATGAAAGATTCAGTAGGTTCTCCATTGATAAGAATAGCAAAAGAAGAGGTAGTAACACATTGCATAATGAGCTTATGAGTATGCCCAGTGATACCATAGCCTAACAGAGCTTGATCAATAATATTCCAACTCAATATATCATAGACCTTAGACATATCAACCTTAAAAGCAAAACTGGAATTTCTTCCAGTGAACTTTGAGATAGAATGAAATAGTTCTTGTGCAACAACAACATTATCACCAATGATTCTACCAGGAACGAAGGTATTTTGATGTGGATTGATAAGGTTTTGCAAGAGTGGCCTAAGACGGTTGGCAATAAGTTTTGTGATGATTTTATAGATAACATTACAGAGAGCAACTGGACGGAAATCTATGGGTCGAGTAAGATGTTAAATTTTTGGTATGAGAGCAATGTATGTATGATTGAGAGTAGAGGGCATGATACCAGTTTTAAAGAACTCTTGGATCAAATGAATTACCTCACTTCTAATAATATCCCAGCATCTTTGATAGAAATAAGCAGGATAACCATCAGGACCTGGTGACTTGTAGGGGCTCATTTCTTTGATTGTGCCATGTATTTCTTCAGCAGTAGGGATAGTGCCAAGCAAATTATTCTCAGATTCAGAGATTGTATGCAATTCAGCTATGATATGCATAGGAACTGAGTAGTAGCCGAGGGTTGAAACATACTTCTGAAGTGATCCACAAATGAAGCAGATATTTCTTCATGGGAGGTAACATAATTGCCATTGGGTTGAAGAATACTATGAATCCTGTTGTTCTGCTTCCTGATAGTAGCAGATAAGTGGAATAATTTTGTATTTTTATCACCTTCTTTCATCCATGAAATACCTGATCTCTGTTTCCAGTAAAGTTCTTGTTGAAGATGGAGTTTGTTGAGCAATAGTTGAAGTCTTCTTTCCTCAAAAAATCTCAAATCTGAGGCTTGTTGACACTGAATAGAAAGCAGCTTTTCTTCAAAATATTTGATATCCTTGGTGAGATTATCCAATCTAGAATGTCCCCAAGTTTGAAGTTTTGGTAGAAGAGCCCTGAGTTTACAAGGAAGGTTGGAAGATCTGGTATTATCCCATGTTTCAGTGAGGAAGTGTTTGAAGTCAGAATTGTGAGCCCAGGCAACTTCAAAGCGTTTAGGAAAATGTCTCCTCCTGGAATTAGTATTGAGTAATAGTAGAATGGGGTTATGATCACTATTTAAACTGGGAAGGTGAAGGAGACCTGCATTGGGATAACTAGACCTCCACTGGAAATCCACCATAGCTCGATCGAGTCTCTCAGCAATGCTATACTGAAGTTGTCTCCGATTACTCCATGTATAAGCTGGGCCTTGGTAGTTAATATCTATAGCTCCAACACTCTGAAACCAGTTTATAAAAAACTTGTGGTGATGATAGTTGAATGTATTGCCCCCATGTTTTTCCTCTGCTGTAAGAATACTATTACAATCACCAATGCAAATCCATGGTTGGGATATAGACACAATAGTAGATTCCATTTGTTCCCAGAAGGATCTTCTGTCTGATATGGCTGGTGGTCCATACAAACAGAGTAGGTGCCAGGTTTGGGTAGTAGAATGGATCTGCAAGCTTGAGTGAACACAATTGTTGGATGCTGAGATAATCTGAACTGATAGATCATAATCCCAACAAAGTAATAGACCCCCTGACTGTCCAATAGAAGAGACAGCTTTGCAATTGTCATAACCAAGACTAGTAGCAATAGATGTTGCTATTGTTATCGAGCATCTAGTTTCAGATAAGAAAAGGACTTTGGGTTTAGATGCACGGAGGAATGACTTTAGTGTACGAATCGTCGGGTCATTCCTCAAACTCCGATAATTCCATGATAGAATCATGGTAAAAGAGGCTGTTCAAGGCCAGCCGTGCCTTCATTTTCAGTAACAGTCAATCGTTTACATGGTCTTTCATTCTCAGTATCAAAATCAGATTCATAGGAATCTGAATTTCCCCGTACTCTTTTGCCAGTAGATGATATAATGTGATTATCCATCAAATTTGATATATCAGAAAAAATGATCTCAAATTCAGAAAGAATGATAGGATTGAGGGAATTAATAAGGGATGTGAATGTCCTTCTATTGGAAAGAGACTGGAAAGATAGGGATGATGTAGCAGTAAATTGGGATGGTATGGTAATGTGGGGAGTGGTAAAAGTGTTATTCAGGGATGGAGAAGTAGTCTGAAATAAAGAATGAGCTGTGGTGTTCTCATCTTTATTCAATAAGACAGTAGAGATATTGGAATTATGTGTGGTAGGATGGGAAATGGTTAAGGTAGTTGAATGAATGGGAGTGATAGATGTGTTAGCGAGGGGACAGATTACATATTGTGGGCCAAACAGATTCTCAATAGGTATTATGATATTTTGACTAGGGTTACCATGGCTTTGAGGAATAATGTTAGGATCAGGTGTTATATGAAGTGGAGGTGAAGTGGAAGAAGGAATAGTATTGATGATATGATCAGGGATTATTTTAGCAGGATTTGAGGTGGAAGAAGGAACAGATGTAATGTTAGGTTCATGAAGTATTTGAGATGGTTCGGATATTTTATGAGGGTCGGATTTGTGAGTGTTTAGAGGAATGTTGAGTATCCAAAAATGTAGGGGTGGTGGGCAGTGATTGCTGCATCAAAACAGGGGATTTTAATAACTGAATAACCGTCCCCGATACCGGATATTGATTGTTGTGGTGGATGATCGGAGTATCGGAATCAGGAGATGAAGTAAAGATGTGAGGATCAATAGGCATAGGAATTGGATCAGATAAAGTTCGGGAAAAAGGATTGTCATTTACAGACGATTTAGGAATGGATGTTGAAATTGAAGATTTACCTTTGTTGGAAATGGAAGCCTTGTGAGAAGGATCCCGATTATTCCCCTTTGATTTAAATCTGTCTGCATGATTAACACAAATAGAATGATTAAGACGTTTGTCCAAGATAGATCTAAACTGTATCTGCTGAGAGTCAGACCATGATGAATCAATCTTGTTGGTAAACTCCTGATGCCATTGACACTTCTTCACACTGTGACCCAGTCGACCACAAAATAAGCAGAACTTTGGTAGACGTTCATACTTCAGATGTATTATACACTCAGTGTTGTTGGTTATCTTCACTTGGAGGAGACGAAGGAGTGGTTTGGAGATATCAATCTTTACTTTGATCCTTGCAAACATAGTCCATTTCAAGGCTTCCTCTTGAGTTGGTGGAGTGACAGTGCCTATCCTCGAAGCAACTGATGCTATGAACTCAATAGTGAGAAGATTAACTGGTAAACCGTGGAGTTGGATCCAGAAGTCATTCTGTGTAAAAGAGTAGTCAGTAGGAATCTTGTTGGGGGAACAGCGCTCCATGATCAATAAATGGCTGTTGATCTTCCATGGACCATTGTTGATAACATATTCCAAATCTTCCAATTGTTCGAACTTTGCTGCAAAACATCCTCCATAGTATTCTGAAACTCGAACAGAGCCCCGATGTTTCCAAATCTTCGGGATAATTGATGAGATGATATGAGGAGGATAGATTTTATGGGTGAGTGGTTTAAAAAATAGATAGAGATGCCAATCTGCTTGGGGATTGTGAGGAGAATTTGGTGAGTTGTTGACTATATCAGATGAAGAGGAGAGGAGATTAGCAAGTTTGGATAAAACTTCATTAAAATCAGAGATTGTTGAGACAGCCATTAGAAAAGGTAAGAAATAGATGCTGAAGGGGATAGGGGAGGGAAGAAGGAGATGGTATTATTAATAAAAAACAGAGGAAATGAATGGAGATTACGATTTACAGCAAACAGATGATGAAAATGAACAGGAGAAATATGATGAAGTTGCACAGATGATGGCTTCTATGGAGGAAGAAGTAGTGATTGGCTATGGTGGAAGCAGTTGAATTTAGAAAAAATACGAAGAAGAGGAAGGGACGCCATCAAAGATGGGGTCCAAAAAAATAAAACCCTTGGCGCCATCCATGATGGGGCCCAGCATGTGGCCCACCCTCTGGCATCATTACTGATGTCGTCCAGCATGTGATCCACCCCCTCGGCGTCATTACTAATGTCGCCCACCTCTATCCGCATTCAAATAAATCATGGCGTCATTACACATGTCGTCCAACCTAAAAGATTTAACCACGATACCATGTCGTCCACCGAAAATTAAAATTTTGGCGTCATCTACGATGGCCCATGGCGCCCATTAGTTTGAAATGTTAATTTTTTTAGTTGAAATGTTTGATTTTGATTAGTTGAGGCTTTGGAGTTCAGATTGGGGTTCAGATTGAGAAAGAAATAAACGAATGTGATTGACTTAATAAATATGTGTGATTTGGATTGTGGTCCTTCGGTTGAAGCTATATATATGTTGTAAAAATTGAGATAAAATTCACCACATTCACTCAAGTTTTCAAAGAAATAAGAGAGAAAGTTGATGGATACAACAAATAATGGTCGTATTTTCGACGAACCGACGACTGAAAGAGAGATACAAGAACAAAATAATCACATATCTCGACTGGTATTTACAGGAGAGGTAATTTTTTAAAGTTATTATTTTTGTTATTTTATTATATTTTTAACTGAGTTGATTTATATATTTCATTTATATTTGTAGTTATTTTATTATAAGTCTGATGTACGGTTACGTGAACGTGGACAATGACGTTACGCATCAAAATACGGCTCATGAGAGTTAGCTACGTATCAAAAGGACATAGTTGATGTATTTAATTTTTGATATATAGATGAGTTACGATGCTTGGTACACGACATGATTTTATTATTTTCTTAGGATGAGCATTGGCGGTCCCAATGCAACACTTTCCAGTTGCTGGTAGGAGAGATTACCTTTACTCTACTGGATGCATCAGTTACTACATCAGATATAAATAAAAATCTACTACAATCATCTAAATATTTTTCAAAAGTAAATTTTAAACTGTTTAGAAATCATGTCCATGAATCGATATTTTCACCTTCAGCAACCACATAAACAATTGGATATAGTTGATAGTTAGGATCATGAGCACAAGCAATAAATAATATACCTTGGTATCTAGATGAAAGAAATGTAGCAATAAATAATATACCTTGGTATCTCCAATTATAAGTTGTTTGATCACAAGTATAAATAATTTTTCGAATTGTTCTTACCACTAGTTGAACATGTAATGTTGTGTTCAATTGCTATATTACTTACGAAATTTCTAAACTCAAGCCGGCTAGCAAATTGTTGTCCGACAAATAATTCATGAGTGGTAGCATTACTAACATCATCATCAAAATTATCATCTATATTTTCAATTAAATCATCACTATTTTAATAGTTTAAAAATTATCAAAATCATCATTACTAGCTACATCTACTGCATGTTCTTCTTCATGAGCTGGAAGTTGTCGAGAAGAACTATCACCCACTTGATAATTAAAAACACGTAGACGTGTATTTTTTTTAAGTGGTGGTGCAACTTAAGTAACAAAAATACTTATAAATGGCAATTTTAAATTAATTTTAAGAACAAAATTTCATGCTTGTTCAGAGTCTATTAACAAACAATGAGAAACAAAAACATGTCTTAATATAAATTCATATCAAATAAAAAAATGTCAATAATCAGAGTGCGTAAACTATCTAATGTACTATTACGATAGGTTATAAGAAGTTGCGCAAAAACCCCTTCGTATGATAGCCCATTTACTGCACCTCTATGTGAGCACAATTTTCTTAAACTTTGATCCATATTGAAAAAATGTAGAACTTTTAATCTGGAGAAGTAATGAATATGTAGAGTGAAGAAGAAAAGAAAGTTTAAAGTGAGAATAAAACTCTCTCACATCTACCATTTATATAGGTTCACTCTCAAACGGATAGAAATATGATCGTTATAAAAAAATGAACGTTGTGTTTTTGGACGACATCTTAGATGTCGTCAGGTAGATTGAAAAAAATGGACGAAGTGGGGTGCCATCATAGATGGCGCCAAGGGAGAGGACACAAGTTGGCCGCCATATCTGATGGCGCCAGGGGGTGGCGTGAATTGGGCGACATCATCATTGGCGTCAAGGTGGGGGCCACGGGTTGGACGCCATCTATGATGGTGCCATATGTTTCTAGGATTCTGGGCGCCATCTTCGATGACGCTCTTTCCTCTTCTTTGTAATTTTTCTAAACTTATCCCTTTTTGCATAAATACAACAAACTTCATCTCCCTATATAAAATTTTCTGTTAAACTAATTACACTGAACACTCACATATTTTATATTTATTACACGGAGTATTCCAACTTTAAAATAAAAATAAAAAGTTATAACCCTAACAACCCCATTTTTTATTTTTCTAAAGAGAGGGAAGGTCAGTATAATTAGGTCAAAAGTAGATGTAACGCCCCAGAACCAGAATACTGGAGAGCGGGGGTATACATAGCCAGCTACGTATATTGAAATAGAGTCCATCTCGCTATACGGTCACGACAGTCTAGATACATTAGGGTTTAACTACAAGCCATCAGTCTCTTATGGTCATGAACAAGCCTATTGTCTCAATCTCAAGCAAGTAAAAGCAATTACAAGATGTTAGAGCATCAAATATACAATAGTAAGGCGTCCCATACATTATATATTTGGATGATCATGAAGCTAGTCATACAAAAGGTGAAGACTAGCAAGAGTTTTAGCCATACATGATCAACCCTAGGATTTGCCAATCATGTTACAGCTCGTAGGCAGATAGTAAGTAAAGTACAATCGAGCTAACACGTGCTCGTCGGCTAAACGCTTCAAAAAAATATTTTTACAATAAAGTGGGAGAACAAAAGGAAAACCCACTCGTTGCCTTGGTTACGCCTGGTGGTCACCATCTGGCTGGAAGGTAGAGAGATCCTCTGGAACTGCTCCGGTATCTAGCCATACAAAACCAGCTGGGTCAGATCCCAGAAAGAGCAAGTGCCACAAAGGAGGCTTCACTTAAGAACTAAAACCAGCAATTAGCATAAAACATAATACCATATAATAAAAGACTGGAGATATAGAAAATCATAATGATATAGGATAAGATAACCATGGAACTATTCAGATAATCAAGTTACAACCCTTAAACCAAACAAGGACCGGGGTTGTAACCCTTCGTCTGAACGGAACTTGGTTTTCCACCATTTATCTGTAGAACCCTAGAGGGGGGGGGGGGTGAATAGGGAAATAAAATATAAACTACAACAATTGATGCAATAAAGGCAATTTAAAGTAAAGAGTAGAAAGATCAAACGCAAACGCAAGGATGTATCCTGGTATCATCTTTTGAGGCAATCCAGTCCCGGAACTCTCTCCGGCTTTAATCCACTATTATCCAAATAGTACACACGAGTTTGGATCCGAAGAACTCGCCAACTTCAACACGAGTTTGGATCCGAAGACTCGCCAACTTCTACACACGAGTTTTCTTACGAAGGCTCGCCAACTTCAAACAAAAGAGAATGAGAACTTGTTGATCTTCTAACACGTGAAGATCGAAATGTACAACTCTTTAATACTCTAGCACTTTGGGAGAGGATGACAATGAAAAGCTTTGAAGAGTATTAATGGTGGAGCTCTTGGTTGTTGGAAAATTTATGGAAGAGTTGGTGAAGGAGCTCAAGAGAGAGAGAGAGCTTCCTTTTATAAGAAAACCAAGAGTAGGTGGCATTTAATGCTCTAAAATGCAGGCAGACCGGCATGCCGTCGGTATGCCACGGCATACCGCCGGTATGCCGGCCAAATAGTAACGGTCATAATTATGACCGTTCAAGAGCATTAAATGTGACCATTAATGCGTGTCAGACCAAATCGAAAACTAAGTATTCGAAATTCGGTATACCGCCGGTATGCCGGAGCATACCGCCGGTATGCCGATAGAATGTCACAGAAAGTTTCGAGCTGCTAGAAACGGCATACCGCCGGTATGCCACAGCATACCGTCGGTATGCCGACAGTTGATCACAGCAACTTTTGTGTTGCTAAAAACGGTATGCCGCAGCATGCCGTCAGTATGCCGACATTTCGAGACAGCAACTTTCTAGAGTCCAAAAACGGTATACCGCCGGTATGCCGAAGCATACCGTCGGTATGCCACTTTTTATCACAGAACCTTTTCTGGACACGAAAACGGTATACCGCCGGTATGCCGAAGCATACCGCCGGTATGCCGCTCTGAATGACATGTTTTTCGATTTGTGCTTTTAGTTATCATCTATCCTTTAGTGTTTACAGATATACCTAGATCAATACAGACACGAAGACTCTAAACAGGGAACGTCGGTAACTGCTACAGTCTTCAAGGAAGAAGGAGGAAGCTCTGGAAGTGAAGAACTCCATGTAGTACATCTTCTGAGAATATTTGAATCTGAAGAACAGAAGACTAAACTACGAAGATGCTGTTAATTACTCAAAATAAAATGTGCCAACAAACTCCTCCATTTTGATAATTGACAAAATAGAGAGAGATAGCATCTTCAGGGAGTAGCTCCCCCGTAGGTAGACAGCTCCCCCTCAATACGATTTCTTCCCCTTTGTCACTTAGTCAAAGATGGGGATAATCAAAGAAACATTGTATAAGAGAAAAGACATGAGTATATAAAGAAAAAGCATGCACGAATATATTAGAGAGAAAGTGAATACTTGCTGGACCCATACATTGCATAGTAAGATAAAAGACTCTCCACAACGAGAGCCAGACACAAAAGACAACCATAGATAATGTCCCCGAAGGACAGCAAAGAGCTAAAACAACCATAAACCGGTCCCCGAAGGACCACTAAAGACAACAAACAGAAAACACACATAAAAACTAGAACCACTCAAGAATCGAAACCACCAACAAAAGGAAGACCATCCCTAATCCTCAGCCGGATCATCATCATCATCACCCTGAGCCTGCTGGAAGGCGCCAAAAGGATCAATGCCGTCGGGGTACATAAACCCATAGGCATTGGGGTCAGAGAAGCGCGGGCCCGTGTACATGGGATCCTGAAGATTAAGATCCACAAAGCATCACGGTCTTGAAGAGTGCGCTGAATGAAGTACCCCTGATCGTGGAAACGAGTTTGGATCAGGGCGCCAAGTCTACGAGTGTGGGCCCGCATCTGCTCCTCCGCCTAGGCCATCCGCATATCAAAATGCTGCTGAGTGAGCGGCATATAACGGCCCGAAGGAGGAGGGGTAGATGTGGGAGCAGCAGGCGTGGATGTCGGTTGCTCTTGGGAAGATGAGGCACGGGAAGTAGAGGCGCCAGCAAGGGTACGGGAGATAGCAAGATATGAGGGGACGCCATCCGTGGTGCAGAGAGATAGGTCAACCTGCTTGGCCTCCATAAGCAGAGTGATGAAAGAGCCATAGTAGAGATTCTGCTTCCCCGAAGGCATGGTACGCCGGAATTACAGAAGAAGAGTCGTTGGGAAGGAGAAACGCTTCCGGGCATAGAGATGGTACATGCAGACGAGGGCATCACCAGTGATTGCGTCATAGTTCCCGCCCTTCGGAAATAGAGTGTGGCACACGATCCGATGGAGCTCGTAATAAAACGGCTCCAGCTGGACAAAGAGGGCCGGGATGGGCGGAGGGTTGGGACCCTTGTAGATGATTCGGCAGAATTCGTCGAAAGGGGACGCCGCCGAGGAGTTGAGAGCACCCAAAAGAGGTAACGCATCCCCTTTGTCTGGGATGCCTAAGATGGCCCCCACTTCCCGAGATGTGAGACGGAAGTGGCGGTCATTGACCATAGATTGGATGGCGAAAGGGTCGTCGTCATCCCCCCTCATGTTGCAATAGAAAAGGCGGACAGCAGCAGGGTAGACAGGGATTTGGCGCCTTAGAAGAGAGGAGAGACCGGCATCGTCAAACAAAGGGACGTGACTGGGAAAGAGGTTCCAGTTGATCGCCCGTCCTTTGAATACGTTGTGATTGGCGAAGTGCTGGAACCAAAGCTCGGTGGCCAGAGAGTTGGAGAAGACGCGCTGGTCATAGCCGGTAGGTAGCGCCACCGGAACGAAGTGGTTGAACCCGAAGGAATAGGAGGATCGGGGGCGCTTAGGGTTGGCCATGGAGAGGGATTGGTGCTATGGTGTGGAGGAAGAAGGAGTAGAGAGGAGAGGGAGGAAGGAGGGTTTTTAAAGAGAGGAGGAAGATGAAGAGATAATTTTGAAAATAGGTAGGAACGATTGTAGAGGAAGTTTGAAAGAGAAGGAGTTGAAAAGATGGAGGGAAGTTATGATGGTGGAGTAAAAAGAGGAGAGAAAAGTGGGGGAAGTGATGGGTAGTTAATGTGAAGAGATAAAGGATAGTAAATGAGAAGGGAGGTGATGGGATGGGAGTTGAAGATTGATGGGATGGATAAGAGAGAATAGAAGAGGGTAAAAAGGAATAAATGAAGGAGTAAAAGAAGGTGGGCCCGAATCCAGAATTTTAATCCTGTCCGCCGCTGCCCGGCATACCGGCGGTATGCCGACGTGTACCGACGGTATGCCGTCGTTCGAAACAGAACCTAATTCTGCCTTGAAAAACGGCATGCCGCCGGTATACCGTAGTATACCGTCGGTGTGCCGGTCGATTGGGACTAAGGATCAAAAGATAAAATGCCTAGTTCACGGCAAAGGAAAGAGAAGCGATCTTCCGGAAGAGGCTTAGTGAAAATATCGGCTAATTGATAGGTAGTATCAATAAATTCAAGATGGATATCTCCTTTTTGCTGATGGTCACGAAGAAAATGGTGTCTAATTTTAATGTGCTTCGTGCGTGAGTGACAAATCGGGTTTTTCGTGAGATTGATAGAGCTAGTGTTATCACATTTAATAGGGGTGCAAGAATGAGAAATGCCATAATCTAAAAGTGTTTGTGACATCCAAAGAATTTGTGCACAACAACAACCAGCCGTAATATATTCTGCCTCAGTGGTAGAAAGAGCAACAGAGTTTTGCTTCTTACTAAACCACGATACCAAGGACTTCCCGAGGAATTGACATGTGCCACTAGTTCTTTTTCGGTCAATCTTACATCCGGCAAAATCCACATCCGAAAAGCCGTGAAGCTCAAAGGATGAGGATTTCGGATACCAAAGACCCATGTTAATGGTGCCTTTGAGATAACGAAAAATGCGCTTAACGGCACTCAAATGTGATTCCTTTGGATTGGCTTGATATCGTGCACACAAGCAAACACTAAACATGATATCCGGACGGCTAGCCGTTAAATAAAGTAAGCTACCGATCATACCTCTATACTTACGAATGTCGACCGATGTGCCATCTTCATCATTGTCAAGCTTGGTCGTTGTAGCCATAGGGGTCCTCATTGATTTGGATGAGTCAAGATCGAAACGCTTGAGGAGGTCCTTTGTATATTTTGCTTGATTGATGAAGGTTCCTTTAGGCCCTTGTTTGATTTGTAACCCCAAGAAGAAGGAGAGTTCACCCATCATACTCATTTCAAACTCTTCCTGCATAACTTTGGCAAATTCTACACAAAGTGTGTTGTTAGTAGAACCAAAAATAATATCATCAACATAAATTTGAACCAATAAGAGAGTCCCATCATGTGATTTAATAAAAAGTGTGGTGTCAACTTTTCCCTTTGAAAAATTGTGAGAGACAAGAAAAGAGCTAAGACGCTCATACCAAGCACGTAGAGCTTGTTTGAGGCCATAAAGGGCTTTATGGAGTTTGAAAACGTGGTTAGGAAATTGAAAATCTTCAAAACCGGGAGGTTGTTTAACATAAACTTCCTCCTTAATAATACCATTAAGAAAAGCACTCTTAACATCCATTTGAAATAGCTTAAAGTCATTAAAACAAGCAAAGGCACAAAGCATACGAATGGATTCAAGACGTGCAACCGGAGCATAGGTTTCGTCGTAGTTAATGCCTTCCTCTTGGTTATAGCCTTGAGCAACCAATCGGGCTTTGTTACGAGTCACTAACCCATCTTCATTTAGCTTGTTGTAAAACACCCATTTAGTTCCAATAATGGGATGATTGCTAGGTTTTGGGACAAGTTCCCAAACCTTGCTTCGCTCAAATTGATTGAGCTCCTCTTGCATAGCTATCATCCAAAATTCATCAAGGAAAGCATCATGAACATTTTTAGGCTCTATTTGAGAGATAAAAGCCACATTGGCACAAATATCACGAGTGGCGGATCTTGTACTAACACTTGAGGAAGGATCCCCAATGATAAGCTCCTTAGGATGATTGGTGACAAATCTCCATTCTCTTGGGAGATCCTTTGGAGGAGGCTCGAGAGGAGGAGACTCTTTTGATGGGGTCACAACTTTATTGTTAGATGAAGAAGGACGATCCTCAATAGAGGAGTTCTCCAACCCAAATGAGAAGTCATCAATATCCTCGGAGGAGGAGAATGTAGAAGAGTTGAGTTCGTTAAAAGAGACATTGATTGACTCTTCGACAACAAGACTTCTTTTATTAAAAACATGAAAACCTTTGCTATGAGTAGAGTATCCAAGGAATATCCCTTCATAGGCTTTCTCTTCAAACTTGCCTAGGTTATCCTTGGTATTCAAAATAAAACAATTGCAACCAAAAACCTTAAAATATTCAATAGAAGGAATTTTGTTAAACCAAAGCTCATAAGGAGTCTTCTTAGTAATAGGTCTAATTAAGACTCTATTAATAACATGACACGCCGTATTAACGGCTTTCGCCCAAAAATATTGGGGGAGCTTATATTGGTTTAACATGACCCGGGCCATATCGCCAAGGGTTCTATTCTTTCTCTCCACAACACCATTTTGTTGAGGAGTACGGGGACAAGCAAAATCATGTCCAAAACTATTCTTTTCACAAAATCTTTTGAAATCAACATTATCAAATTCACCTCCATGATCACTCCTAATTTTGTTAATAGAAATACCTTTCTCATTTTGAACACGTTTACAAAAAGCAACAAATTCACGAAAGGTATCACTTTTGCAAGCAAGAAAAATAATCCAAGTAAATCTCGAAAAATCATCAACTAAAACAAAAGCATAAAGTTTGCCACCAAGGCTAGCTACTCTACTAGGCCCAAAGAGATCCATATGAATAAGTTGGAGGGGTCTAGTGGTACTCACAGAGTTGATGGATTTGAAGGATGACTTGGTCAACTTACTTTTCTCGCATTCTTCACATACCATATCCTTTTTGAAAGGGATGCTAGGAAGTCCTCGTACAAGCTTCTTGGAGGCGAGGCGAGAGATAGTATCCATGTTGGCGTGTCCAAGCCTCATGTGCCAAAGCCAACTCTCATCGTTCTTTGCAACTAGGCACCTGTCATTGTTAGTACCTTCAACAAGATAAAGAACATAAATATTGTTTTCTCTAATGCCTTCATACACAATAGTTCCATTGGAGCTATCGGTGATGTGGCATTTGAGTTTAACAAACTTGATATCATAACCATTATCGGTAAGATGGCTAATACTTAAGAGATTATGCTTGAGATTAGTAACAAGACAAATATTATTAATACAAGGATAAGGAGGAGAACCGATATTACCATTTCCAATAATATAACCTTTAAGATTGTTACCGAAGGAGACGTGTCCTTCTTTCTTCATCGATAGCGTTGTAAAAAGTGAAGCATCACCGGTCATGTGCCGTGAACAACCGCTATCGAGAATCCATTTGCTTCTAGCATGAGAAGGATTCGTCACCTACAACATAAGTTGAAGATGAACATTTTGGTACCCATGATCTTATGGGTCCATGAGTGTTAGTCTTAGGAACCCACTTAAGAACTCTCATGTCAACTTGTTTTCTTGTATAACAAAAGTTAGAAGTGTGACCCACCAAACCACAATAATTGCACATCAAGGAAGATTTAGAAGAAGAAGTGTGAGTGTTGTGCATGTGTGAGTTTCTAGTGTGAGAAGTTCTACCATGAGTGTTATGATGATAGTAAAAAGCATGATGAGAGGTGTTCTTCTTGACAAAGGGTCCTTTTCTTGTGTTAGAAAAGGAGTTGTGTGTAGTGTTCATGTAATGATTATGCCTAGCATTGTGATGAGTGTGAGGGTGTCTTGGAGCATGCTTGTGAGTGGTATTCTTATTACCTAAATTCTTACTTCGTGTAAGAAGATCATTGTACTTAATAGAGGTGGAATATTCTCTTCTATTAGCATCTTGACATTTGCGCATGGCAAATTCATAAGAGCTTCTCATGGATTGAATCTCATCATCCTTTTTCTTGATGGTGTCAAGAGATTCTTGAAATTTGAGTCGCAAAGACTCTATTTCATCCGTGTCGGAAATAGGAGATTTTCCCTTCACATCAATGATGATGCTTGAGAGCCTCTCTACTTTAAGTTGAAGAGCCTCAACCTCCTTGAGAGATTTCTTGTATTTATTCCGAACACCTTTGTGTTCTTTATGTAACTCAAGAATGGCTTTCTCCAAATCATCATAGGTAAGAGTGTTTAAAGAAAAATCATCAAGTACCTCATCGATTGCCATGAGACAGACGTTGGCATTGTGTTTGCACTCCTTATCGTTGTCGGAGTCGCTCGCGTCGCTTTCACACCAAATGCTAGTGTTGGCGAACTTTCTAGAGGATGAGCTTTCCTTGCTAGGTTTCTCGTACTTGCTTGAGTCTTTTTGTATCATCGGACAATCCCTCTTGATGTGTCCGGGTCTTCTGCATTGATAGCACGTCGGGTCTTCTTCATTGTCCCGTCTAGAGCGGTTGGCCTTGTTGAACTTTAAGAACTTCCGGAAGTGCTTAGCTTTGAGAGCTATTTCTTCATCGTCATCCGACTCATTATCGTCGGAGCTATCCTTGGAGTAGGACCTTGAAGCTTTGAGAGCGAGAGTCTTCTCTTTTTCTTTGGTCTTCTCCTTCTCCTTCTCTTGAATGGAGGATTCCTCTTGATCCTTCATGTCGAGCTCGTGAGTCATTAGCTTACCCATGAGGGTCTCTAGGTTCATGACGGTTAGATCGTTCCCCTCAATGATTGCGGTAGCTTTAGGACTCCAAGCTTTCGTCAATCCTCTAAGAATTTTCCTTATCTTTTCATGAACAGGATATTCCTTTCCAAGAGAAGAGAGAGGGTTAATAATGTCACCAAAACGAGTAAACATGCTAGCAATAGATTCATCATGCTTCATTTTAAAAGACTCATATTCTTGCGTGAGTCTACTGATCTTGGATTCCTTCACTTGTGAAGTTCCCTCGTGTGTGACTTCAAGAAACTTCCAAATCTCATTGGAAGACTTGCAAGTAGAGATCCGGTTGAATTTACTACTGTCAAGGGCACAGTAGAGAGCATTCATTGCCTTGGCATCTCGACAAGCAAGCTTCTTAATGTTTTCGGCAAGTGTTTCCCGAAGGGTGTCAGAAGCAATATCCTCAATAGCTCTGGAAGGAGTAGGAAGGCCATTTATCACGCAATCCCATAAATCGAAATCTATGGACTTGAGATAAATGCCCATCCTAATCTTCCAGTAGTTATAGTTGGTACCATCAAATAGGGAAGGCCTATTTGTGGAGTGTCCCTCATTGTGAAACGTGTTGATGCTAGGATTAGAGGCCATGGATCACTCAAGGGTGTAAATCCAAATCAAGAGAACGAGGCTCTGATACCAATTGTAGAACCCTAGAGGGGGAGGGGGTGAATAGGGAAATAAAATATAAACTACAACAATTGATGCAATAAAGGCAATTTAAAGTAAAGAGTAGAAAGATCAAACGCAAACGCAAGGATGTATCCTGGTATCCTCTTTTGAGGCAATCCAGTCCCGGAACTCTCTCCGGCTTTAATCCACTATTATCCAAATAGTACACACGAGTTTGGATCCGAAGAACTCGCCAACTTCAACACGAGTTTGGATCCGAAGACTCGCCAACTTCTACACACGAGTTTTCTTACGAAGGCTCGCCAACTTCAAACAAAAGAGAATGAGAACTTGTTGATCTTCTAACACGTGAAGATCGAAATGTACAACTCTTTAATACTCTAGCACTTTGGGAGAGGATGACAATGAAAAGCTTTGAAGAGTATTAATGGTGGAGCTCTTGGTTATTGGAAAATTTATGGAAGAGTTGGTGAAGGAGCTCAAGAGAGAGAGAGAGAGCTTTCTTTTATAAGAAAACCAAGAGTAGGTGGCATTTAATGCTCTGAAATGCAGGCAGACCGACATGCCGCGGCATACCGCCGGTATGCCGGCCAAATAGTAACGGTCATAATTATGACCGTTCAAGAGCATTAAATGCGGCCATTAATGCGTGTCAGACCAAATCGAAAACTAAGTATTCGAAATTCGGTATACCGCCGGTATGCCGGAGCATACCGCCGGTATGCCGGAGCATACCGCCGGTATGCCGATAGAATGTCACAGAAAGTTTCGAGCTGCTAGAAACGGCATGCCGTCGGTATGCCGCAGCATACCGTCGGTATGCCGACAGTTGATCACAGAAACTTTTGTGTTGCTAAAAACGGCATGCCGCCGGTATGCCGCAGCATGCCGTCGGTATGCCGACATTTCGAGACAGCAACTTTCTAGAGTCCAAAAACGGTATACCGCCGGTATGCCGAAGCATACCGTCGGTATGCCGAAGCATACCGTCGGTATGCCGCTTTTTGTCACAGAACCTTTTCTGGACACAAAAACGGTATACCGCCGGTATGCCGAAGCATACCGCCGGTATGCCGCTCTGAATGACATGTTTTTCAATTTGTGCTTTTAGTTATCATCCATCCTTTAGTGTTTACAGATATACCTAGATCAATACAGACACGAAGACTCTAAGCAGGGAACGTCGGTAACTGCTACAGTCTTCAAGGAAGAAGGAGGAAGCTCTGGAAGTGAAGAACTCCATGTAGTACATCTTCTGAGAATATTTGAATCTGAAGAACAGAAGACTAGACTACGAAGATGCTGTTAATTACTCAAAATAAAATGTGCCAACATTATCGATAAAGTAAAGCACAAGCAATCAGGTCATGTTACAATCTTGTACAGGATCAGGACAAGACTAGACTGGGTTAGACTCCATCCAATCAATCACGACCAAGCAATGAGTGCGACTTGATACTTTAACTAACTAGGGTTACCACAGGCCTAGTTACTAGCAAGATACAATTAGAGATTCCAACAGCCACAAGTCCTGCAGACCATCCAGGTTATCCAGGTCGAATATCCGTTCATAAAGGGTGCAACACACAATAGTGTGCTGGAAATGTGTCCTACTCGTCGGCAGGCTACAAGTCCTCTTGCGCGCCCAGATAATGGGATTACCTGTAGCTGGGAATCCCTTCATGACTACTAGATTATTCTAGTTATTAGCCTTAGTCAATTTCAGTGGGTACCCCTAACCGTGGTACTCAGGGATCCCTGTCCTAGATATGATGCAAGACAATACTGGTTCATTTATACAAGCACAATCACCCACGATGTCCAGGCTATTCATTCTTGTCATGTCAAGTTAGCCGTCGCAACAGCATATCCAAGTATATCATGTCAGGTTTACTTATCAAGAGCGCACCACGACGGGCCACTATCATGTCAGGTTACTTGTCAGGAGTGCACCACGACGGGTAACTATCATGTCATGGAACATATTCAGGATTAACATGGTACAAGCATTCTATTAAGGGACCCAAGTTACACAGAGAGTCATGAGACAAAAGCATAAATATAATAGCTCAACATGGTAAAAGGAGTGCACGGCTATGGAAAGAGCCATGCGGCTAAACAGGACGGGCTCATGCTGCTCGGAAGAGGGAGCAGGCTCATGCGGCCAGGGGAGATCGGGCTCATACGGCCAAAGGAGATCGGGCTCATGCGGCTCAGGGGATCGGGCTCATGCGGCTCAGGAGAGATCAGGCTCATACGGCTCAGGGAGATCAGGCTCATACGGCTCAAGGGAGATCGGGCTCATGCGGCTCAGGAAGATCGGGCTCATGTAGCTGAGGAAGATCGGGCTTATGCGGCTCAGGAACTGGGTTCATACGGCTCAAGGAAGATCGGGCTCATGCGGCCCAGGGGAGATCGGGCTCATGCGGCTCAGGGACCAAAGCCATACGACTCGGGGAGAACGAGCATATGCGGCAGGGAAAAAAGCTCATGCGGCTAAGGAGAGATGGGCTCATGCGACCAGGAAATTAGGTTCATACGACCGGGAGGGAAAAGGGGCGCATACGGCAAGTAGCTAGAGATAGCTATGCGGCTGAAGGACAACCAAGCCATGCTGTTGAAGGCCATACGGCCAGGACCAAGCGGTAAGGGCCATACGGCCAAAGGAGACTAGCCGCATAAAAAAGCCATGCATCTAAGCACTGTTCTTCTTCTCCACTTTTCGAGTAGAAGAACCATGAAGGCCATTGCTTCCAAGTTCCATACTCCTTCATCTAAGGTCAGAATCCGGACTTCCTTAGGTCAAAATGGGGTAGAACGAAATTCTCTACAACCTGGAACACTCAAAACTTGAAAATAACAAGATTAAATAGATCAAAACCCAAAAAATCTAAAAATGCAACAAGCTTAGATCTACATGAAATGAGCCATAGAAATTAAAAATACAAAGTACTAAAGAATCTTAGAATCTCATGAGGAAGAAAATTGAACAACAAAATTGAGTTCCTCCATGAAGCAAGTTGCACTTGTCGGTGGGGGAGGGGGTAGGTGGAGCTCTATGCCAGGGAGGAAGAAGAAGAAGGAGGAGTAAATGCTGAGTTATGAGGAGAGAGAAAAGTAGGTAGGATATAAATAGGGTTAGTGGTGGGGGTAGGTACGGTTGGTTCACATGCAAAACCGAACCAAGCCGAACCAAGCAATAAAATGCTAAAATAAACCATACAATGAGACAGGCAACATGAATCAAAATACGTACACGTATACCAAAATACGTAATACGAACCACGGACGTTACAACTCTACCCACCTTAAAAGAATTTCGTCCTCAGAATTTAATTAAGAGGCTAGAGAGGCAAGGACAAGCTATATTAATCACAAGCAAGTTATACTAGGCAATCAATCAAACAATCATTCATGTAAGCAAGGAAGCTGAGGGTGTAAGGAATAAGAAGGACATTATACCTTACGAGTCAAACAAGTCGGGATATTACGATCGGATATCATCCTTACGTTCCCACGTTGACTCACCTAGAGGGTGATGACCCCAAGCAACACGGACTACACTAATAGTCTTGTTCTTGAGTATCTTCTCTCTCCGGTCCAATATGGATACGAGTCTCTCCTCATACGAAAGGTTGGTACCAACAACCAATTCTGAATAATCGAGAACATGACTCGAATCCGGGATATACCGTCGCAATTGGGATACACGAAAGACATCATGTACCTCACGCAACGACGGTGGAAGAGCGAGACGATAGGACACATCTCCTACTCGCTCCAGAATATTAAACGGCCCTATATACCTAGGATTGAGCTTTCTCCGTACGCCAAAACGAATGACGCCACGGTTAGGCGAGATCCTAAGGAATACATGGTCGCCGATAGAAAATTCAAGGGGACACCGATGTGAATTAGCCCAATGACGCTAGCGATCTTGTGTAATTCGAAGATGATTCTTGACTCTTCTGACCACCTCAACTGTCTGAGTAATCTTTTTTGGACCGAGCCTCTGCCTTTCTCCAACATCGTCCCATGCTAGCGGGGATCTGTACTTCCTGCCATACAGTGCCTCGAACGGTGCCATCTGGATACTGGCTTAAAAACTGTTGTTGTATGAGAACTCCACCAGGTGCAGGTGCTCCTTCTACGAACCACCGAAGTCGAGCGTACAAGATCTCAACATGTCTTCCAAGGTTCGTATGGTACGCTCTGACTGACCATCTGTCTGTGGATGATAAACTGAGCTAAACTGGAGGTGAGTTCCCAAACTCTCTTGCAGGCTGCGCCAAAAGTGTGACGTAAATCCTGAATCTCTGTCCGAGGTGATACTGACTGGAATACCGTAAAATTTGACAATCTGCCTGAGGTACATCTCTGCTAGCTGAGCCATCGACTGACCAACTCTGAACGGGAGAAAGTGTGCCACCTTCGTGAGCCTGTCTATAATAACCCAAATAGCATCTCTTCCAGCTGGGGATCTAGGTAATCCAGTCACGAAATCCATGGTGATATGCTCACACTTCCATTCTGGAATCGGCGAGGGCTGAAGAAGTCCAGCCAGTCTCTGATGCTCAGCTTTAACTTGTTGGCAAACCAAACACCGAGAGACGAACCGAGCTATCTCCCTCTTCATGCCATTCCACCAAAAGTGCTGACGGATATACGGTACATCTTCGTGCCACCGGGATGAATAGAATATTGCGAACTGTGAGCTTCTGCCATGATCTCCTGCCTGATATCTCCACTGGGTACACAAAGACGCCTCCCATGTCGAAGTGTACCATCCTCATGGATGCATAACTTTGGTCTTCGTCCTGCCTCATATTCTGCTCTGAGTCGCTGAAGCTTAGAATTTCTCGACTGCGCCATCCGGATCCTCTCGACTATAGTGGACTGAACTTGTATACTGGCCATCAATGTCACATTGGTAGGAAGGATAACTTCTATATCCATCTTCTGAAGATCTGCTAATAACTCCGGTTGCACTGTGAGAGAATAAACTTCGGCTCTCCTGTTCAGCGCATCTGCTACTACGTTGGCCTTCCCAGGATGATATTGTAAGTTGATATCATAATCCACAAGTAGCTCTAGCCATCTTCTCTGACGCATGTTAAGATCCTTCTGGGTAAATACATACTTCAGGCTCTTGTGGTCGGTGAAAATCTTCACCCTATCTCCATACAAGTAGTGTCTCTAAAGCTTAAGTGCAAACACTACTGCTGCCAACTCTAAGTCATGGGTTGGGTAATTTCTCTCATGATCACGAAGTTGACGTGACGCATAAGCTATTACCTTCCCATGCTGCATCAAAATACATCCTAAACCTTTGCCTGAAGTATCACAATATATTGAAAATCCTCCAGTACCATCTGAAAGCGTAAGAATGGGTGCCGTCATCAAGCCTCGTTTCAACTTCTCAAAAGATTTATGATACTCTGTCGTCCAAACAAACTGTACATCCTTGCCGGTCAACTGGGTCAATGGCGCTGAAATCCGAGCAAAGTCTGAAATAAATCGCCGGTAATAGCCGCCCAAGCCAAAAAAACTGCAAACTTTCGCAACTGTGCTAGGTACTGGCCACGTCTCAATGGCTACTATCTTCTGGGGATCCACTTCCACTCCATCTCTGGTAATGATATGACCCAAGTATGAAATACGATCGAGCCAGAACTCGCATTTACTGAACTTCGCGTACAACTGGTGCTCTATGAGAATCTGGAGGACAACTCTGAAATGCTGCTCATGCTCTGCTACACTCTTGCTGTAGACCAGGATATCATCTATAAACACAATCATGTACTGATTCAAGTATGGCATGAAAATACAATTCATAAGGTCCATGAATATAGCTGGCACATTGGTTGCTCCAAATGGCATAACAAGAAACTCCCAATGCCCATATCTAGATCTGAAAGCTGTCTTCGGGATGTCCTGCTCTCTAACTCTGATCTGATGGTATCCTGACCGCAAGTCAATCTTTGAGAATACTGCTGCCCTCCTTGAGTTGATCAAACAAGTCATCTATCCTCGGGAGAGGGTATCTGTTCTTGATTGTTACTGAGTTCAAGGTATGATAATCTACACATAATCTGGATGTACCATCCTTCTTTTTCACAAGAAGCATCGGGGCTCCCCAAGGCGATCCACTTGCACGAATGAATCCCTTGGCCCTGAGTTCTTCAATCATCTTGTACAATATCTCTAACTCTGACGGCGCCATCCTGTAGACTCTCTCCGACACTGGGGCTATTCCTGGGATCAAGTCGATAGCAAACTCGATCTCTCGCTCTGACGGCATTTCCGAAAGCTCTTCTAGAAAAATATCTGGAAACTTCTCGACTATCCGGAGTAACTGTACTGCTGCCACTGCCATCCGTAATACGGGAGGAGAAGGTTCAACTTTGCCTCGGAAAAAGAAAAACTCTGGCTCGTCCGGAATGCTAAAAATAACCCTGTCAACATGGCAGTCTATTTTAGCATACTGGTTCCTTAACCAACCCATCCCTAAGACCACATCATAATCAGCCATCGGAAACTCTATCAATCTAGCGAGAAACTCTCTACCGCTAACTACGATCCGACACGAGAAAAATACTCTATCTACTCCCACAAGACCATTACCAATAAGTATATTGAGCCTTACTGATAATGACTCAGACTCTATTCCTATCCATATCGTGAATCGTGCAGACATGAATGAATGCGATGCACCAGAATCAAATAACACTGATGCTGGGAAGGAGTTGACGAGAATAGTACCTCCCACTACCTCACCTGGTGCCAATCCTTCTTCTATGCTCATCGCCATCGCCTGACCATGTCCTCTGGGTGCGGGTCCCCTCTGCTGATAACCTCTCTGTCTGTTTTGAATCAGGGCTTGGGCTTGTGTATACTGCTGGGGGTTCTGCTGCTGGACTGGTACTGGTCCTCTCATCGAAGGACTAGAATAGGTCGAATAAGAGGAACTCCTCCTGTCCGGGCAGTTCCCAACCCTGTGGTCCGGTGCTCCACAAGCCAAGCACAATTCCTGTGCTCTGTGACATTCTGCCACCACATGCCCTAGCTTCCCACAATGTGTGCAACCCATTACGAAAGAATGCTTCTGCTTCTGCTGCTGGGGAAATACTGGGGTCGAATGCTGAATCGACATCACTGAGGTCGCCCGCCTGGGGTTCCAATGGTTAAAGCCCTAGCTGCCGGGGCTGGTGCTGAAGACTGATTCATCTGGCCGTGAGATCGCTTCCGACCTCCGGTCCTGTCCTCAATCCTCCGGGAGGTATACTCGTGCCTCCTGGCTGCTTTTAATACCGTATCAAAAGTCTGATGCCCAAACTGCTCTACTGTCAATAAAATCTCTAGATGGAGTCCCTGCTGGAACCGCTGGGCTTTGTCGAACTCGGTCTCTACCAAGGTGGGAGCAAACCGACTAAGTCTCGAAAATTCGGCCGCGTATCCGTCGACCGTCCTGCCCATCTGATTCAGATTTGTGAACCTCGTCTGTGGATCGTACCGAGATACAACATCAAAGTACTTGGTCTGGAATCTCTCACGGAACACTGCCCAGGCAATAGGTGCCACTAATCCAACGGCCTGTGCCGTTCACCAGCTGCGGGCAAAATCTAATAACTATAGGCATACTTCCGCCACCTTCTCATTCTCGGGTGTCTTTGGCGCTTCTAGAATCACTTATGTATCCTGCATCCAAGCATCTGCGGTAATAGCATATTCGCTACCATCGAAGAAGGGAAGGTTCAAACGCTTGAAGCTGTTGGCTGCCTGGTTCCCTTGATGACCGCCTATGTTCAAAGCATCTTGTACTACCTAGTGCAGGGCGTCGCCCCGACGATCTGGAGATGCTAACAATGTCCTGATGAGACCCACCAAGGTACCGTCATCAGGCTCTGCAGGATGGACTGGCTGAACTGGTGGCTCTTGACCCCCAGTAGGCATGACTCTGGATGCTACTCCTGAATGCTGGGCTTGATCTCCAGGTTGCTGCTAGTCCACGGAAGGTGTTCCGCCTTGTCGATCGGTAGGACCAGGAATAATGTCGCTAAAGAAGACGACACAAGAAACAATAAGGAAGGACCAGGACAGATCAAAGATACAAGCATGTGATCAGGTCAAGAATTCAGGGATTCAGAGGATACGGGCAGAGATCAAGGAAGAGTGCTGACTGAGACATCTATTCGGTAAACCCTCACATATCTTGATTCACAAGACCTGCATAGGCCACCACTTAAACCAGGTAACGCTCCAGAACCAGAATACTGGAGAGCGGGGGCATACATAGCCAGCTACGTATATTGAAATGGAGTCCACCTCGCTATACGGTCACGACTGTCTAGATACATGAGGGTTTAACTACAAGCCATCAGTCTCTTATGGTCATGAACAAGTCTATTGTCTCAATCTCAAGCAAATAAAAGCAATTACAAGATGTTAGAGCATCAAATATACAATAGTAAGGCATTCCATACATTACATATTTGGATGATCATGAAGCTAGTCATACAAAAGGTGAAGACTAACAAGATTTTTAGTCATACATGATCAACCCTAGGATTTACCAATCATGTTACAGCCCGTAGGCAGACAGTAAGTAAAGTGCAATGGAGCTAACACGTGCTCGTCGGCTAAACGCCTCAAAAGAATATTTTTACAATAAAGTGGGAGAACAAAAGTTAAACCCACTCGTTGCCTTGGTTACGCCTGGTGGTCACCATCTGGCTGGAAGGTAGGGAGATCCTCTGGAATTGCTCCGGTATCTGGCCATACAAAACCAGCTGGGTCAGATCCCAGAAAGAGCAAGTGCCACAAAGAAGGCTTCACTTAAGAACTAAAACCAGCAATTAGCATAAAATATAATACCATATAATAAATGTGATGACCATAGTTCGTAATTACGTATTTTGGAATACGTGTACGTATCTGGCTCGTATTGTATGTCTCCTGACTTGGTTCGGCTTGTTTGGGTTGGCTTGGTTCGACTTGGGTTGCTTATTGGTTCATCATGAACCAATGGGAGAACCCTTACCTACCACCACCATCTCCATTTATTAACCCAACACTCTTTCTCTCTCCTCATTCACTCTTCTTCTTCCTCACCATTACTCTCCACCTACACCCAAGAGCCCTAGGCAAGTGCAACTTGCTTCATGATGGATCTCAAGTTTTATTGTTATATTCTCTTCTTTACATGATTATAAGCCTCTTTAGAACTTGGAGTTTTTGATTTTATGGATAGATTCTTCTAGATCTACATTATAACTTTGGGGTTTCATAAGTTCATGGAGTTTTTCTTGGTTTTGATCTACTAAAACTTGTTATTTTCGAAAACTAATAGTTCCATGAGCAAGAGCACAAAATTTCGTATGAATTTAGTTTTTGATTCACCTCATTTCGAGTTAAAATGAAGTTTTTATGGCCAAAACAAGTTTTCTGGATTTTTTATGTCGGCTGAGTGAAATTTTACGCTGGAAACCCTAAAATTGCGTATTTTACGTTGGATAGCATTCAGAATATAAGATTTTACGCAGGGAACCCTGAAATTACATATTTTACGCTGGATAGCATCCAGAATGTAAGATTTTACGCTGGGAACCCTGAAATTGTGTATTTTACGCTGTGTAAGATTTTACGCAGGAAACCCTGAAATTGTGTATTTTACGCTGGATGGTACCCAAAATATGAAATTTTACGCTGGAACCCTCCTCTTTTGCGTATTTTACGCAGAATTGAATTTTGGCGTAAAAAGTGCATAGAATGACTGTTTTTGTCAAGTTTAGCTATTTTCTAGCCAGAATTTCGAAAAACTTAAAACATGAAAATTTTAGATCTTTATCTTGCCTTTTCGAATATCTCTGGAGCACCTCATTTTGAGTTCGTATGTGGAAGTTATGCCTCGTCTCCCCTGAGCTGCATTATTCTTCCACAACTCTTGCACCATGTTTATATTTAGTTATTGCATATACATTTATACCAGTTTAAATGTTAATTTTAAATATGTTCCATGACATAATGGTGACCCATCGTGGCACACTATTGACAGTGAATTTGACATGATATATCTCGAATGCTGTTGCGACGGCTAGCATGTCATGACAGAATTGAATGGCCTGGACACCGTGGTTGATTGTGTTTATACAAAATAAACCAGTACTGTCTTGCATCATGTCTAGGATAGGGATCCCTGAGTACCACAGTCAGAGATACCTACAGTAATTGACTAAGGCTAATAAACTAGAATAATTCAGTAGACATGAAGAGATTCCCAGCTACAGGCAATTTCGTTATCTGGGCGCATTAAGTGGACTTGTAGCCTACCGACGAGTAGGGCACATTTCCAGCACACAGTCACGTGTTGCATTCTTCATAAACGGACATTCGACCCGGATAACCGGATGGTCTGCAGGGCTTGTGGCTGTTGGGATAATCTCATTGCATCTTGCTAATAACTAGGCCTGTGATAACCCTAGTTAGTTAAAAGTATCAAGTCGTACTCTTGATTGGCCGTGATTGATTGGATGAAGTTTATTCCAGCTTAGTCTTATCCTGATCCTGTGCAAGATTGAGACATGACATTATTATTGATGCTTGCCTTAACAATAACGACCGGGGGTCCAGTTCTGTTCAGGCGAAGGATTACAACCCCGGTCCTTTTTTGGTTTAAGGGTTGTAACCTGGCTTCCGGAGTAGTTCTGTGTCCTCTCTTCGTTTATTGTCTTATTGCAACCCCATGCCATGTTCGTCATGTTTTACCTTACCTTAATACCATGATAATTTATAATGGCCTTAGCAATAAAGATCGGGGGTCCAGTTCTGTTCAGGCGAAGGGTTACAACCCCGGTCCTTATTTGGTTTAAGGGTTGTAACCTGGCTCCCGGAGCAGTTCTGTGTCCTCTCTTCGTTTATTGTCTTCACTGTACCAATAGTATTTGAGACGGGTTTCTATTCAGGTGAAGGGCTGCAACCCCGGTCCTTGTTTGGTTTAAGGGTTGTGACCTGGCTACTTGAATGGTTTCCTCGTACTCAGTTTATTGTTGTTATCTCTATTATCATCAGTTCTTTATTTATTATCTTTAATATTCTATTGTGATATGCTGGTTTTAGTTCCCAAGTGAAGCCTCCTTTGTGGCACTTATTCTTTCTGGGGTCTGACCCAGCTGATTTTGTGCGGCCAGATATCGAAGCAGCACAAGAGGATCTACCTATCTTCCAGCCAGATGGTGACCACCAGGCGTAACCCTGGCAACGAGTGGATTTCTTTTTGTCTTCCCACTTTATTGTAAAAATTATTTTTTTGAGCCGTTTAGTCGACGAGCACGTGTTAGCTCGTATTGTATCTTTATTTACTGTATGCCTACGGGCTGTAACATGATTGACAGATCCTAGGGTTGATCATGTACGACTGAACTCTTGCTAGTCTTGACATCTTGTAACTATTATTGCTTGCTTGAGATTGAGACAATAGGCTTGTTCATGACCATAGGAGACTGTTGGCTTGTAGTTAAACCCTCATGTATCTAGACAGTCGTGACCGTATAGCGAGGTGGGTTGCACTTCAATATACGTAGCTGGCTATGTACGCCCCCGCTCTCCAGTATTCTGGTTCTGGGGCGTTACATGGTTTAAGTGGTGGCCCATGCAGGTCTTATGAATCAAGATATGTGAGGGTTTACCAAATAGATGTCTCAATCAGCACTCGCCCTTGATCTCTGCCCGTATCTTCTAATCTCTGAGATTTTCGACCTGATCACATGCTTGTATCGTTGATCTGTCTTGGTCCTTCCTTATTGTTCCCTATGTCGTCTTCTTCAGCGATATTGTTTCTGGACCTGCCGATCAGCAAGGCGGAGCACCTCCCGTGGACCAGCAGCAACCCGGAGATCAAGCCCAACATTTAGGAGTAGCCTCCAGAGTCATGCCTATTGGAGGAGAGCCACCAGTTCAGCCCATCCAGCCTGCAGAGCCTGATGATGGCACTTTGGTAGGTCTCATCAGGTCACTATTAGCCTCCCAGGATCATCGAGGAGATGTCTTGTACCAGGCGGTGGCAGACACTTTGACCAAAGGAGGTCATCAGGGTAATAGCGCAGCCAATAGCTTCAAGCGCTTGAACCCTTCCTTCTTCGACGATAATGAAGATGCGATCGCTGCAGATACATGGCTTTAGGACACAAAGGTAATTCCAGAAGCAGCCAGGACTCCAGAGAACGAGAAGGTGGCCGTAGTGTGCCTACAGCTATTGGATCTTGCCCGCAGCTGGTGGGCGGCGTAGGTCGTTGGATTAGTGGCCCCTATTGTCTGGACAGTATTCAGGAAGAGATTCCAGACCAAGTATTTTGATACTGTAGCTTGGTATGATCTATAGACGAGGTTCACCAATCTGAAGCAGATGGACAGGACGGTCGACGGATATGCGACCGAGTTTTTGAGACTTAGTCGGTTTGCTCCCACCTTGGTAGCAACCGAGTTCGATAGTGCCCAGCGGTTCCAGCAGGGGCTCCACCTAAAGAATTTGTTGGCAGTGGATGTGAGCACCCAGAGTTTTGGGTTGATTTTTTTAAATTTTTCTGATTGATTTAGTTTCAATAAATAAATTATTCTGTTTATTATCTTTAAGTGTACTTTCCCATGCCTTTGATATTTGGAGTGTCAGGAATGTTCAACTCTGGAAATCTTCTTCACGAGTTTTGTAGTGGACAGGATTACCTTCATGATGGTATATAATGTTCCATCCAAACTTGTTCCCTTGTACTCTTTTTGCTTCGCACAACTTCGAATCGATTTAGACCTTTTGATCATTAATTAATTTTCCCACTCTTTTCCTTGATCATTATTAGTACGTTACCGTGACTTTTAATTTAGGAGCACAAGACCAGTCATTTTTTTGAAACCAACTTTTCATCCATGAGCTACTCGAGACGCTCTTCACCTATGACCTTCGTGTCCAACTCAGACACGCCATTTTGTGCTCCATTTGCTTCGCACAACTTTCCTGACACGTGACCCGATTTTATTTTACCCCACGGTTTCACATTCATTTTCCAACTTGATTTGTGGGTACCCTGTCGACCAAAAACTGTCAACCCCAAATATGGACATGGCCCATATTGAGCCTACTACCCGCATGATACTTGTGTCCCATTTATTGGAATCCTCACATGCTACTTATTTACCCATGATTATCAACACCTATTTTTAATTCGATTATTGCGCAATGTCCGATTTTGATCCAACCCGGCTTGACCGAACCCAGTCCAAACTTCATATTATCCTCTCTCATGACACCCTCACTTTCCTTGACCAAAAATAATATCAGATATTCTATCTACCTATTTTTTAATATTCAATGGAAATTCTGTTTATTAAAATCCCTATAGGAATGACCAATTTCCCTATATTAAATCCTAGCCATAGGTTTCCTCCCATTCAATCCTCACCATTAATTTTCCCAAACACTCAACCCACACACAATTTCCCTCCTAGCAGCCGGTCCTAAATTCTATGTAGAGAACCACCTTTTTCTCTCTCTCCCTCTCATTACAACTCATTTCTCTCTCTCCCAAACAATTATTACACTCATCATTTTCTCTCTCCCTTCCTTAACTTTTCACAGTAGCTTCTCCCTGCTAAGCCCAGCCCCATGCTTGACCCTCTTCCCTGGCAGGCGCCGCCGGCCACCACCCTGGCCGAGCCGGACACCACCGAGCTCGACCTACCTCATTCTTCACACAATAACCACTCCACCACTCAATCACCACCACTTCGTCCAACACCAACCACCATCACCACATCCGACGCCACCACCGCATACGTGGCCGTGCACCGCCGCCCCTGCTCCGCCTTCGCCGTGCCCGACCAGGTCGATCCCGCTCATAGCTGCGCAGTCTCCCGCAGCGGCACAGCAGCTGCTGTACGCATCAGCCGGCCGGAAAATGGGTGCGTGCAGGCGCCGCCGCCAGTGCCACAGCCGCTGTGGCCAACGTGGACGACCCGCCTAGGCTGGGCGCCCCTCCGACGACCGCCGCTCCTTCTCCGGCGCAATGTATAGACGATTCGTGAATTTCGCACGAATTCCCGTCGTGACGCGCACGGAATCAAGTCCGTTTTGGCGCCCCGTCGCAGCAACTTCGCGCACAATTTTCGAGAAATTCGATCGTTGGATCGGCGACTTCTTCGCTCTGTCACAATCTTGATATATCCACCTTCACTCCTATCAATTTTCGTCCGTTAATTTTATCGTTTGATACATCAAAACCGGCCACCAAGTTGACCGTTTAAATTATATTAATTTTGGACAGTTTCGCGGAGTCAACTTCGTCAGCTTGTACCTCCTCCACCGTAGCTCCATTTGGCGTACTACTAGTTCCTGTGCGAAGCTGGTATAACCCTCTTACTACTCCTCTAGTTTCGTTTCATTGTGAGCTTGTTTGATTGGTTGAATTCGACGGCAAAGTTGGCCGTCCGAATTCGTAATTTCCAACTTGTAAAATTCTATTTTTGAACACGAGACTCCAGATTTCATTTCTGACACCACCAGTAGACTCGTGGCATCGTTCTGGCATGTTTTTATATAAAATTTGTTAGATTTGGAGGACGTGGGCCCTTGCACACATTTCGGTACAAAGTGGGTCCCACAGTCCGGGTCAACGAAACTTTTTGACGCCGGCTCATCAAAATCCTATTCCGAATATACCGTTGAGTTCATATCGTTATTCTGGACTCGTTGACATATAATTTGCAATATTTTGGTAGACATTGGATCCGGCACGCATTTCGGTGCAAGTCGGATACTGATATCCGGGTCAACAGGTCATTTTGAGATCGGCTCATCGGAATCCAATTCCGGATATACTGTTGAGTTTGTATCATCATTCTAGACTCGTTGACATATAGTTTGCTGAGTTTTGAGAACATTGGCTCCGACACGCATTTCCGTGCAAACCGAAATTCCAAGTTCTGGTCAACATACCAAATTGAGATCGGGTCAGCGGAATCCAATTCTGGATATACCGTTGCGTTCGTATCGTCATTCTGGTTTCGTGGATATATAATTTGTTATGTTTTGTAGACTTATTTTCTTGCATGTTTTTTTGGTGCAAAACGGCTCCGACACGGATACCGTTTTGACCCAAAATTACCTTTTTGCCCTTGTGTCCAAATTGGACCGATGGGTAGGCTATCCAAGCTAATTTGACCATTCTGGACACGTTGGCGATGTTTATTTTATCGTCCGACAATGTTTGTTGATAATTTCTCTGAGTTTAACCTTTTTATAAATAATTAATAATTAATTCTTATAATATTCGTATTTCGGGATTAGTACAACGAAACTGAGATCAGTCAATTCCAGTGATCTCACATCGCTGAAATTGACAAGACGGACACGTGGATCACTATAATAAGATTATTAACTTTACCGTTAATCATCTTATCTCGATTTATATGTCGTAAGTTTCGACGTACGAATAACGAAGTACACTTTATATCTTTAATAATTAGACTAGAATTGACCCTGTTTGACCAGAGTTGACCAGTTGACCAAAAGTCAACTGTAAGTCAATACTTGACCTAGTTTGACTAGATTGTTGACCGGAGTTGACCTAGAGTTGTTTTGACTTAGAAGAACCTAGGATAACATAGATTGCTTGTAGATATTCATTTATTACAACTTGAACACCTTGTAACCTGTGTTGCTTTAAATAGGACTCTGTGGCTTCAGTTGGACCCATATACCTATCAGCTGTTCAGGTTATCAGGCGAGTACATTCTCTGATGATTTCATATCCTGCTTAGAAATATTTTTCTGCTTTAAATTACTTTAATTGATACTGTCACGTTGGTCACACGGATTAGTACTATATGGATCCCTTCTTGAGATGTTATCCCCTCAGGGAGCATCGGATACTTCATGTTCTGTGCGTTTCACTTACATGGCGTATCACTATGCTTCATTGGTTCATTGAATCACTTGTGACATGTACTCTCATGATCACAGAGTCTTCCTTGAATCCTTCCATTTATTGGGCTTCCTAGAATCCCCATTTATGGGACTATCATGTACCATCCTTCGGGGGCCGTTGCATGAATCATAACATAACCTGGCTGGATCCTTGTGTATTGATTGGGGGTACGGGAGAGTAGAGATGGACATGTGAATAATAACCAAGTAGTATCTCATCAGAATTATTTCGTAGTGTCTCATCAGAATCATCCTATGCCATTTATATGTCTATATTGTACTCTGACTCACTAGCCACTGTTAGTTCTCTATTGTATAGTAGATATTTCTATTACAGTTCTCTCTCTCTCTCTGTTTACATACTGTATTTTCTTCAGTACCTGTATCTTACTTTACTGCATGATTATATTTTCTAACCTGGTATGAACTGTTGAGATGTATTGTGCTTGCTCCTGTCCTGACTGGACCTGTTGATAAATTTTACAGATAGCCTGGAGGTTGCCTGCTAGCCTAGAGGAGACACAGTAGAGGTTGTATAGATAGCTAGGATTTTGCTTATAGCTTATTTTCAGTTGGCTTGAGTTGTATTTATGGATTACTGTATTTGAGATTTTGGGGTATTTCTGGGTTGTGTATCTTAGACACTTAGACTTCTATCTGATGTATCTCTTTGTGGATTTTATGTTTTATCTATCTTCCATTATGCTCTACCTTAGATGTGATTGAGTTTACATTCTACTATGTCACCCCCATTCGGGGAGTATAAACTGCTTAGCCTTATACTGTTAGATGCATGTGACCTAGGACATCGTTCTACCGCCGACACTGCGGCATAGGCTGGATATACCCACGTCTCGTGCCCTTACTCTAGGGTGCGGGTCGTGACACATTTTTAGTGGTGGCCCATACAGGTCGAGTTTGTGTAGTGGTATTCGAACTAGAGTACCACTACAGCCTGCAGTAGGATTAGGATATATTTTGAAGGTACTCAATCACAGTTAGGATCACTTGAGAGATTCCTGGGGCGACCCTTGAGAATCTTATTTTAACTTCGATTTGAAAACTCTTTTTTTCCTTGATTTGATTTATCTTTACTTTCTGTTGTTGAATTTGATTTTGATGGATTATTGTTGAATTTGAGTTTGTACTTATTGATTTTGATGGATGATTGTTGAATCTTGAATCTTGATGTTAGTTGTGGCATCCGAGTTTGTATTTATATGATTTGAAGGATTTTTGTTCATTTTTGAATCTTGATGTTCGTTGATAAATTTGATTTTTGGGTATTCATTGTTGATTTAATTTAATTTTTATCAAGATGAAATTATATGGGCTAGGTCATCTAAGTTTTGGAATCTAGTCTTCTATAGTCACATTAGCCAGCATGGTGAGGACATATAGTCTAATTTTGGATATATTTCTCGGGTGTAGGAATTTAAGATTTTCGCAGCCAAGCTAGCGGCATCGCAAAAATGTTAAATACCATGATTCTAGAGGTATGTACCTAAGTCGAGGACTTTGTGATTATCGTAGCCTTGCTTACTAGTATGACGAGTATTTAGATTACCATGATTTTGGATAGCCGCATATGATTATCAGATTGTACCTTAAAAAGTTTTCGAACATATTTTCTCTACTTTTGTTTTAGCCCTTAAAAAAAAAAAGAATTATTATTTGTTTTGTTTTGTTTTGCTTCTCATTATTTAACTTAGGAGTAGGTTTAGTTGTTTTTATAAACCCTTGTGTAACTTCTTACTATGAATTTCTTCTTAATACAATGAATCGATGATTTTGCTAGACCTTATCTTGGATTTGATATTATAGCTCTGGTTTCAAAATGGTTTCTTTTTTTAAACAGATAAGCAGAACAGATTCTATTATCATTCTCTTTCTGCCAATATTTTATTACCATCATTCCTTGTCTTATATAACTGTCCTAATTACATCAATTCTCTGTCTCGTATCTAATTCTGTCAGCTATACCTTGAAACCCTTGAATCTTTATATCATTTTACCTGAGAAATGTTGAGGAACTGACGTAAATCATCTAGTTCGAAAATGACGTAATTAGTTATCATAGGATGATTTTGTAGGAATCAGAATGTTGGATGTCAAATATAAAAATTTGAGATGGAGATGTGGTAAAGGTTTAGAATGGAATCGAGTGATAAATGTTATCAATTTAGAAACAATCGCAGAAAATTTTGGTTATGAGTAATTCATGGATGTATTTCAAAAAAAAAACTAACGAGGATATTAGAGGTCAACCTAGTTTTGAGAACTTAGAAAATCTTGGTTATTGATTTTTGGGAACTTTTACTCTGAGGCTATGCAGAAATTTAGTAATGGAAAAGAGAATTTAATTGTATTCGATGATCTTTTGAAATTGAACTAGATATTGTAAGAGGGTGACTAGAGACAGGAAGAACACAAAGATTTTAAGTTATAGGAGTTTTGTTTTTAGGAAAAAAATGTAGAATTCAAAAAGAATAATAATTGAAGGTGAACGTTGAAAAAAATATGAAGGTTGATTTATAAACAAGAATAAATTTGTATGACATAGTGGTATTAGAGTTGAGTAAATACGAAACTTGATTGAAACAAGTACAAGGATTTCCTAAACTGGATTTAGAGGTTTCGGATCTAATTTAGAACGAGGTGAAGGAATTTAGAAATTTGATTAAATGAATAAGTGTAGATACATAATTAAGAGGGGTATGCTTCGTGGGAAATGTTTTAGAAGTTTGGAATTTTGTATATGGTGATCGTGGTAAAGGTTTAGATGACTGAAGTTATAAAATTTTTGAGGGTAGTCATATAACGGTTGATTTTTATATTGGGATTTGTGATAAAAATATGATTGGCAAATGATAAACTTGATGGTATATGAGAGAGATGATTAACTTGACTTCTTATGAAATCTTTCCTTGTTTTCCCTAAAGGGTTTTTCAATACCATTGAATCCTAGTTTCCTTAATCACGACCAAATCGACTTCGATTATCTTTTCTTATCATATTAATATCTTGGGTTGTACTCAATTGAATTAAATTTGATTGTGATCTGAATCTCCATCCTTGTATGCTCATTCTCAAACTTTGTTGAACCAGTCCTCCATATTGCCCAAATCTTGATTTTCCCAATTTGATCAACTTAGATCGTATCGAGACTAAATATTCTTAATATATATTGTGATTGGATTTCCATGCAATTGACTTTCATTCTTTAACTTCTGATTTTGATATTTTTTCTTTCTTGAATAGTACCCTTTTATAGATAATTGGTAGTTATATTTATTTATTTTTTTGATGAGTACCAGTTTTCATGTAGGATGGTAGACTGCCTTACAGTTTTGATGATTTGTTATTTCTGTAACTTTTCTCATTTAGCACCCTAGATTGCTTGTGTGTTTTGATACCCTATGACCGTTTTGGTTAGCATGACTAGTATACCTAGATGAGACTTTCACTGCCACCATATGCCATGACCCTGTATGCCGTCCTTTTTGATGGTATGATTTGTTTAAGTTCTGGGACTTGATTGTGGGGGTTTGACCTAGATGGAGTATGAACATTTTAATTTCGAGGACGAAAGTTTTATAAGGTGGATAGGATGTGAGCACCCTGAATTTTGGGTTGATTTTTTTAAATTTTTCTGATTGATTTAGTTTCAATAAATAAATTATTCTGTTTATTATCTTTAAGTGTACTTTCCCGTGCCTTTGATATTTGGAGTGTCAGGGATGTTCAACTCTGGAAACCTTCTTCACGAGTTTTATAGTGGACAAGATTACCTTCATGATGGTATATAATGTCCCATCCAAACTTGTTCCCTTGTACTCTTTTTGCTTCGCACAACTTTGGATCGATTTAGACCTTTTGATCATTAATTAATTTTCCTACTCTTTTCCTTGATCATTATTAGCACGTTACCGTCACTTTTAATTTAGGAGCACAAGACCAGTCATTTTCTGGAAACCAACTTATCATCCATGATCTACTCGAGACGCTCTTCACCTATGACCTTCGTGTCCCACTCAGACACGCAATTTTGTGCTCCATTTGCTTCGCACAACTTTTCTGACACGTGACCCGATTTTATTTCACCCCACGGTGTTACATTCATTTTCCAACTTGATTTGTGGGTACCCTGTCGACCAAAACCTGTCAATCCCAAATATGGACATGGCCCACATTGAGCCTACTACCCGCATGACACTTGTGTCCCATTTATTGAAATCCTCACATGCTACTTATTTACCTATGATTATCAACACCTATTTTTAATTCGATTATTGTGCAATGTCCGATTTTGATCCAACCCGGTTTGACCGAACCCAGTCCAAACTTCATATTACCCTCTCTCATGACACCCTCACTTTCCTTGCCCAAAAATAATATCAGATATTCTATCTACCTATTTTTTAATATTCAATGGAAATTTTGTTTATTAAAATCCCTATAGGAATGACCAATTTCCCTATATTAAATCCTAGCCATAGGTTTCCTCTAATTCAATCCTCACCATTAATTTTTCTAAACACTCAACCCACACACAATTTCCCTCCTAGCAGCCGGCCCTAAATTCTATGTAAAGAACCACCTTTTTTCTCTCTCCCTCTCATTACAATTCATTTCTCTCTCTCCCAAACAATTATTACACTCATCATCTTCTCTCTTCCTTCCTTAACTTTTCACAGTAGCTTCCCCCTGCCAAGCCCAGCCCCATGCTCGACCCTCCTCCCTGGCAGGCACCGCCGGCCACCACCCTGGTCGAGCCGGCCACCACCGAGCTCGACCCTTCTCCTTCTTCACACAATAACCACTCCACCACTCAATCACCACCACTTCGTCCAACACCAACCACCATCACCACATTCGACGCCACCATCGCGCGCGTGGCCACGCGTGGCCCCTCCGCCTTTGCCGTGCCTGGCCAGGTCGGCCCCGCTCATAGCTGCGCAGCCTCCCGCAGCAGCACAACAGCTGCTGTACGCATCAGCCGGCAGGGAAATGGGCGCGTACAGGCGCCGCCACCGGCGCCATAGCCACCGTGGTCGGCGTGGAAGACCCCCCTAGGCTGGACACCCCTCCGACGCGATGTATAGACGATTCGTGCATTTCGCACGAATTTTCGTCGTGACGCGCGCGGAATAAAGTCCGTTTTGGCGCCCCGTCGCAGCAACTTTGCACACGATTTTCGATAAATTCGACCGTTGGATCGGTGATTTCTTCACTCCGTCAAAATCTCGGTATATCCACCTTCACTCCTGTCAATTTTCGTCCGTTAATTTTATCATTTGATACATCAAAACCGGCCACCAAGTTGACCGTTTAAATTGTATTAATTTTGGACAGTTTCGCGGAGTCAACTTCGTCAGCTTGTACCTCCTCCACCGCAGCTCCATTTAGCGTGCTACCAGTTCCTGTGTAAAGCTGGTATAACCCTCTTACTACCCCTCCAGTTTCGTTTCATTGTGAGCTTGTTTGATTGGTTGAATTCGACGCCAAAGTTGGCCGTCCGAATTCATAATTTCTAACTTGTAAAATTCTATTTATGAACACGGGACTCCAGATTTCATTTCTGACACCACCAGTAGGCTCGTGGCATCGTTCTGGCATATTTTCATATAAAATTTGTTAGATTTGGAGGACGTGGGCCCTGGCACGTATTTCGGTGCAAAATGGGTCCCATAGTCCGGGTCAACGAGACTTTTTGACGCCGGCTCATCGAAATCCAATTTCGGATATACCGTTGAGTTTGTATCGTCATTCTGGACTCGTTGACATATAATTTTCTAGGTTTTGGTGGACATTGGATCCGATACGCATTTCGGTGCAAGTCGGGTACCAATATCCGGGTCAACAGGTCATTTTGAGATCGGCTTATCGGAATCCAATTCCGGATATACCGTTGAGTTCGTATCGTCATTTTGGACTCGTTGACATGTAGTTTGCTAAGTTTTGAGAATATTGGCTCCGGCACGCATTTCTGTGCAAACCGGAATTCTAAGTTCTGGTCAACGGACCAAATTGAGATCGGGTCAACGGAATCCAATTCCGGATATACCGTTGGGTTCGTATCGTCATTCTGGTTTCGTGGACATATAATTTATTATGTTTTATAGACTTATTTTTTTGCACATTTTTCGGTGCAAAACGGTTTTGACACGGATACCGTTTTTGACCCAAAATTACCTTTTTGCCCTTGTGTCCAAATTGGACCGATGGATAAGCTATCCTAGTTAATTTGACCATTCTGGACACGTTGGCGATGTTTATTTTATCGTCCGACAATATTTGTTGATAATTTTTCTGAGTTTAACCTTTTTATAAATAATTAATAAATAATTCTTATAATATTCGTATTTCGGGATTAGTACAACAAAACCGAGATCAGTCAATTCCAGTGATCTCACATTGCTGAAATTGACAAGACGGACACGTAGATCACTATAATAAGATTATTAACTTTCCCGTTAATCATTTTATCTCGATTTGCGTGTCGTAAGTTTTGACGTACGAATAACGAAGTACACTTTATATCTTCAATAATTAGACTAGAATTGACCCTGTTTGACCAGAGTTGACCAGTTGACCAAAAGTCAACTGTAAGTCAACACTTGACCTAGTTTGACTAGATTGTTGACCGGAGTTGACCTAGAGCTGTTTTGACTTAGTAGAACCTAGGATAATATAGATTACTTGTAGAGATTCATTTATTACAACTTGAACACCTTGTAACCTGTGTTGCTTTAAATAGGAATCTGTGGCTTCAGTTGGACCCCTATACCTATCAGCTGCTCAGGTTATCAGGCGAGTACATTCTCTGATCATTTCATATCCTGCTTAGAATTATTTTCCTACTTTAAATTACTTTACTTGATACTGTCACGTTGGTCACACGGATTAGTACTATATGGATCCCTTCTTGAGATGTTATCCCCTCAGGGAGCATCGGATACTTCATGTTCTGTGCGTTTCACTTACATGGTGTATCACTATGCTTCATTGGTTCATTGAATCACTTGTGACATGTACTCTCATGATCACAGAGTCTTCCTTGAATCCTTCCATTTATTGGGCTTCCTAGAATCCCTATTTATAGGACTATCATGTACCACCCTTCGGGGGCCGTTGCATGAATCATAACATAACCTGGCTGGATCCTTGTGTATTGATTGGGGGTACGGAGGAGTAGAGGTGGACATGTGAATAATAACCAAGTAGTATCTCATCAGAATCATTCCGTAGTGTCTCATCGGAATAATCCTATACCATTTACATGGCTATATTGTACTCTGACTCACTAGCCACTGTTAGTTCTCTATTGTATAGTAGATATTTCTATTACAGTTCTCTTTCTCTGTTTACATACTGTATTTCCTTCAGTACCTGTATCTTATTTTACTGCATGATTATATTTTCTAACCTGCTATGAACTGTTGAGATGTATTATGCTCGCTCCTGTCCTGACTGGACCTGTTGATAAATTTTACAGATAGCCTGGAGGTTGTCTGCTAGCCTAGAGGAGACAAGTAGAGGTTATATAGATAGCTAGGGTTTTGCTTATAGCTTATTTTCAGTTGTCTTGAGTTGTATTTATGGATTACTGTATTTGAGATTTTGGGGTGTTTCTGGGTTGTGTATCTTAGACACTTAGACTTCTATCTGATGTATCTCTTTGTGGATTTCATGTTTTATCTATCTTCCATTATGCTCTACCTTAGTTGTGATTGAGTTTACATTCTGCTATGTCACCCCCATTCGGGGAGTATAAACTGCTTAGCCTTATACTGTTAGATGCATGAGACCTAGGACAGCGTTCTACCGCCGACACTGCGGCGTAGGCTGGACGTACCCACGTCTCGTGCCCTTACTCTAGGGTGCGGGTCGTGACAATGGAGCAGTTTGAGCATCAGACCCTTGATACAGTACTGAGGACAGCTCGGAGGCATGAGTATACCTCCCAGAGGATTGTGGACAGGACTGGAGGTCGAAAGCGATCTCACGGCCAGATGAATCAGTCATCAGCACCAGCCCCGGCAGCCAGGGCTTTGACCATTGGAGCTCCGAGGCGGGCGGCCTCAGTAACGTCGGTTCAGCATTCCACCCCGACGTACCCTCAGCAGCAGAAGCAGTCTTCCGCGGTAGGATGTTCACACTGCGGAAAGCCAGGGCATGTAGTATCAGAGTGTCGCAGAGCATAGGGTTTGTGCTTGGTTTGTGATGCCTCGGACCACAGGGTTGCGAACTGCCCGAACAGGGGGAGTTCATCGGCCTTCTCTAGTCCTTCAGTTAGAGGACCATCACCAGTCCAGCAGCAGCAGCAGCTGCAGTACCCGTTTCTGAGGCCATTGCCGACGCAGGCCCAGGCATTTCAGCAACAGAGACCGTAGCAGTATGTCCACGCCCAAGCCCTGATCCAGAGCAGGTAGAGAAATTTTCAGCAGAGGGGACCCGCACCCAGAGGACATGGTCAAGTGCTAGCCTTGACCATGGGAGAGGAAAGAATAGCACCCGGTGAGGTAGTGGCAGGTACTATTCTCGTCAATACCCTTCCAGCTTCAGTATTATTTGATTCTGGTGCCTCGCATTCATTTATGTCTGCACGATTCGCGACACGGATTGGGTTGGAGCCCGAGTCATTATCAGTAAGGCTCAATATACTTACTGGTAACGGTCTTGTGGGAGTAGATAGAGTATTTTCCTCATGTCGGGTCGTAGTTAGCGGTAGAGAGTTTTCCGCTAGGTTGATAGAATTCTCGATGGCCGATTATGATATGGTCTTAGGGATAGATTGGTTGAGGGACCAGTATGCCAGGATAGATTACCATATTGGCAGGGTTGCTTTTAGCATCCCAGGCGATCTAGAGTTTTCCTTCTCCCGAGGAGAAGTTGAACCTTCTCCTCCCGTATTGCGAATGGCAGTAGCAGCAGTGTAGTTACCCCGGATCGTCGAGGAGTTTCCAGATGTTTTCCCAGAAGAGCTCCCAGGAATGCAGCCAGAGCGAGAGATCGAGTTCACCATAGACTTGATCCCCAGGACCGCACATGTGTCAGAGAGAGTCTACAGGATAGCGCCGTCAGAATTGGAGATATTGTACAAAATGATTGAAGAACTCAGAACCAAGAAATTCATTCGTGCTAGTAGATCGCCTTGGGGAGCCCCGATGCTTCTTGTGAAAAAAAAGGATGGTACGTCCAGATTATGTGTTGACTATCGTACCTTGAACTCAGTGACAATCAAGAACAGTCCCAAGGATAGAGGACTTGTTTGATCAACTCAGAGGAGCAGCAGTATTCTCGAAGATAGATTTGCGGTCAGGGTACTATCAGATCAGAGTCAGAGAGCAGGAAATCCTGAAGACAGCTTTCAGATCCCGGTATGGGCATTGGGAGTTCCTTGTTATGCCCTTTGGAGCAACCAATACGCCGGCTGTATTCACGGACCTCATGAATCGTATCTTTATGCCTTATTTGGATTAGTTCGTGATTGTGTTCCTAGACGACATCCTGGTCTACAGCAAGAGTGAAGCGGAGCATGAGCAGCATCTCCGAGTTGTCCTCCAGATTCTCAGAGAGCACCAGTTGTATGCCAAGTTTAGTAAATGCGAGTTTTGGCTCGATCGTATTCGTACTTGGGCCATATCATCACCAGAGGAGGAGTAGAAGTGGATCCCTAGAAAATCATGGCCATTGAAACGTGGCCGATACCTAGCACAGTGGCAGAAATTCACAGTTTTCTTGGCTTGGCCGGCTACTACCGGCGATTTATTTCAGACTTGGCTCGGATTTTAGCGCCATTGACCCAGTTGACCCGTAAGGATGTACAGTTTGCTTGGACAGCAGAATGTCAGGATTCTTTTGAGAAGTTGAAGCGAGGCTTGATGACGGCTCCTATTCTCGCGCTTCCAGATGGGACCGAAGGATTCTCAGTGTATTGTGATGCTTCAGACCGAGGTTTAGGATGTGTTCTGATGCAGCATGGGAAGGTAATAGCTTATGCATCACGACAACTTCGTGATCATGAGAAAAATTACCCAACCCATGACTTGGAGCTGGCAGCAGTAGTGTTTGTACTTAAGCTTTGGAGACACTACTGAAGTATGTGTTCACTGTCACGCCCCGCTCCCGCAGGAGCGATCATCCTCGCTAAGGCGTGATGCCGCACGGGCCTAGGTTGCGCCCGTAAAAGGCTATGTCCAGAAACGACCGATTTTAGCTAGGCCACAGAGTCGCACAGAGTGTTCCCATTTGCAGCAGAAAGTAAATGAACACAAATTGAAGCAAATTTAAACTCTTTATTGACATTCAAAAAGTTTACAAGCAGCGCTAGACCGAGATTACAAATCGCTCAAGCTCTCCCTCTCTGAAACGTAAAAGGAGTACCAAATGGCTTACAAGATGGAATGATTCATGGCGATGTTCCGATACATTATGTCATGTATATGGTGCTTCAGCTTCTTGCAACGCTCCAAGGCCCCAGAGAGAGCTCCGCGCCTTAGCACGTTCGAGGGAAGCTCCGCACCCGATGACGTCTCCTGCATCCTGCAAGCAGACTGTGGGGTTATCAGTACATTGTTATGCACTGGTGGAGAGGCTAGCTCACCCACAATGCTATCATTACCAAACATATTCTATTTACTTTTGTGCACCGTCTATCATTCATTGTCTTACTAATCTTGCCTTAGGGTCAATTTCATGGCACATATCATAACCTATCTCGTGTAGCCGAATTCAAGCGTCACATGGAAATACATGCATGACTTACCCATACTAACCGTCCTGCCTTCCCTGTCCAAAGTAAACCAAGTTAGTTAACAATTCATATATAACTTTCAATGTCAGTGCGTATCCCTGCCTCAGGTCCTAGCGCGACGTAGGCGTGTTACCTAACTCAATTTCACGAAGTACTCTTTATCCTTTGGTGTGTTATATTTCAAGCCTGTTCAGAAGGCACTTCATTTAGTTAACTTAGACCACTTTGTTCAATGTAAGGACTTGCACGTGGATTGCCACCAGCAAAGCCCACTTAACTCTATATGTACCGGTCGCTGGCATCACAAGCCATTTTGGACCCTTTTTCTTTTGGTATTTTGCAACTATTCAGAGCGTGCGGGCTGGTACACGTTGATAGTGTCTTGAAATTTCCTGCACTTACGTCCCCCGGGTGACCAAGCCCACACCCAGGCAACCCGTAAGCCCTCTTTGATTTTCGTCTAGGCCGGCCACGATCCTCCCTTTGATCATGCCGCAGAAATCCCTTATATCTCCCACCTCCCGTATACGAGGGGATTGTCCACGACCATTTCGTATTATTTGTCCTTTTTAACTTAACGGCTGTCTCCGAGCCGTAGGCTAACCCTTAGCCATAATGCGTTATCGACCAGGTTGGCATCCGTGGAGCGCGGGTAGCGAGCCTCGTTGCACGTGTCCGTCATACCTATCGCTAACCATTCCTTTCTTTCTTATCTTTTATTCATTCTTTCTTTTCTTTCACTTGTACATTCGTTCATTGATTCATTCACATATTCTTTTATTCATTCGTCGACTCATTCATTCTCTTATTCGTTCATTCATTCATTCATACATTTTTGTAACTCCCCGTGCGGGAGTCGCCTTGGCGACCCATCGGTCCCATAGTCTTTCAATGTTGCTATACTCTACTCGGAACGACTATGTTGATAGTCTTCCGTTTCATTGTTGTAAACCATTAATTGTTTTATTGTTGAACATATAAGGGACTTGCACGTAAGCTTGTGCCTTAGCACGAGCGTGGAGCACGGTACGAGAGTTCTCACATTTTCTATGTTCTTTTCCATATTCTATACAAGCATACAAGATGGGATTATTCCCTTAGCTAGGTGCGTTGAGTCATTTATTAGCATGCACGGTGTTATCGCCTAGCGATTCTAGCATTAGTGTCCGTATTGTTATGTGTCTAGGCTAAGCAAAGACGGGTTCATCGGAGCCACCCACCTGTCACGACCCGATTCCCAAATTGTTGGGCCGGGCCGAGCCATGTCCAGCCTACGCTTGATTAGAGCGTAGTAAGCTGTTCTAGACAGTCAGGTAATAATGATAAATGTGCTAATAATTAAGATAGTTTAAGAATGATCACAACACAGCTTCTATATAGATGAAAACTACTAAGTTTGATAATAAATAGTACACAACCAAAAGTAGTACTGGAGACAAAGTCCGGTTTAAAGGTACAAAACAGCGTCTGTGATAATAACCCAACACTAAGTCAAACTAAGCAGCTAAGCAGGATTCCCTGCTGGAATATCCTCAACTGGAGCTCCATAGTACGGGTCACAAAGCATTTCTTCCTCGGTCAAAATACCTACAACGTTATCCTGTCAGGACGGGAGCAAGTACAACCTCTACTACTAAAGTACTGAATGTATAATGCAAGAGATGTACAACAGGAACATGGTATGATAAGACTGAAAAATAGACATACTGGAATCAGGGTAAATCATATAAAGCGGGAAATCATGGTATATCTTGATTATCATTTTAAGACACTCTTGTCAATTGTGGCATATGTACATTATGTATTAAAACTGGAGCAGGTATGAGATCGGTCAATAGGTGCTATGCTATTTTACTGCAATGTACGTATGTACATTCCACAAGTCCAGAAACTACATTCTTAGTTTACTGCAATGTACGTAAGTACATTCCACAAGTCCAGAAATCGCACTGCTAGTTTACTGCAATGTACGGGAGTACATTCCACAAGTCCAGAAACTACATAATTAGCATACTGTAATGTAAGTGAGTACATTCCACAAGTCCAGTAACTATACTATCAACTCTCTCATAACCCAGTAATCATCATGTAAAAGATACGGGAAATAGTGTAAAGCATGGTGGGAACTGGCAATAGTATGAAACATGTTATGATTTGACTTGCTACTCCAAGGATCAGCATTCACATGGGTTGATTAACATTCTTTTATCACATAACAGTATTTTAGCATGTACAATTAACAAAAGACTTGCAACTGGATTAATGGTAATTTACAAGGTTGTCACATGTACTTAACATTAAAAGACAGTAAATGAGTTTGTAGATGTACTTGCCTGGAGCAAAGCAATGCAATGACAATAAAGCTAAGATGTAGAGTGTCCTGGCACTGAAAGCATATATATACTCAGACTCTAAGTTACAAGACAATATAAATACACTAGTGATGTGAGAAGGCCAAATTGGACATTGGCTAGGTGAACTTAGCCTAGGGGTTCAAATTGAAGTGATTTGGCATCTAAACTAACACATGGGTCTCCCATATTAAGGCTGGTTAGCAATCCAAATACTAGAAATACACAAAAATCACAAGTCATGACTTAGTCATAATTATTGGTAAAATAAACATTCTGTGCACTGTGTTTTAACAATTTTAGAAAATACTAGAAATCTCCAATAAATGCAGAATAATATACTGACAGAAACCTTGTTAATTATAGAAATTTATTATAATTTTTCTGGGATTTATTACCCAACAGAAGTATTTTATAAAAATCAGTTTTCATAAATATATAGAAAATGAGTTCTGGTTTGATATGGCTAAACCGGGGCAAAACTGTCAACAAAATGCTATAAAAATTATATTAAATTGTCTAAATTAACAGAGAATCTAAATACTATTTTTCTAAAATTTTTACAGCAAGCTAAATATTTATAAAAATCCAAAAACAGTAAGTTACATAATTCTGAAATTAAATAATTAATTATCTGTATATTTTGTCCATGTATATAAATGAACCAAGGTTCAAATACAGGACCCAAGACCATGATTCAAGTCCAATATGACTTGTGCAGGCCTTGAATGTGTGAAAACACATTTGAGCCCAAATACCCATGCTAGGCTTGGACACCAAATGGTTGCAGTAATTTAAATACAGTAAAAATATAACTTGGTAAAAGTACAAGAAATAATATTTAATATTTTTAATAAGATACAAAATAATATATACATACATATGTTGAAAGTACATATGTCTATGTATGAGGAAAATACTTAATTTATAAAGTATATATATATATATATATATATATAAATATATATAAGAAAAACTTTTAATTATATGGTGTATATATATAATATATATATACACATAAAAGTATATACATATATACAAACAAACATATATACAAAATTTACTAAATATAAAAATATATATACATATATATAAAATACTGTTATAATACAGTATACACATATATATATACTAATATATATATATACATATACATATATATAAATATATATATATAAAAACAAAAAAAGAAAAGAAAAGAAAAACAAAAAGAAATGAAAACAGAAGGGGGGCTCGAACTCAGGCCAGCGGGGGGGGGGGGGGGGGGGGGGTTTAAACACTGCGCGCTGGCCAGTGGGCCAGCGGCCCGCTTTGTTAGGAATAGGGTTTCAGTTCATTTTATTTAGCACAGAAATTAAATGGGTTTTTACCCGTTAAGCAAAGCCCAAACCCGTTAGTCTAGTTTACAGTTCGTCTCGTGTCCATACAGTCCAGGACACGAGAAGTTGAAATCTGACACAGAGTCGACGTGTCCGTGCCCAGCACGACACGTACGACTCGGCTAACACGTGTCCAGCACCATAGTCATGTCCTCTGTGTCTAGGCGAGTCTCGTGTCTAAGTTTGGGACACGCACGACACGAAACAGAGTTCGTTACCTTCGTGTCCGGCGACTGGGCTTGGTTTCGAACGGCGAACGGAGTCGAACGGCGTCGGGACGGTGGCGCTCGGGTGGCGATCGCCTCGTCTCGTCGGGGTGAACTCGTTGATGGTGGTGGTGGTCGATGAGGGTGTCGGGATGGCGAGAACGAGGCTTCGTCGGAGTTAGGGTTCCGGTGAAGAAGATTGGGGAAGAACGAGGCTGAACGAGGTCGGGGTGGTTCTGGGTCGTCGTGGGGGTTTTAGGCTGGCCTGGGGGTCATTTTATAGGTGTTTTAGGGCGGTGGGGGTTGCCGGAAAACGCGAAAAAGATCGGCCGGTCGTCGGGACGTGGCCCTGGTCGTGGGGATGGGGATGGTGGTTTTGTAGAAAAGCCCCTAGAAGTTTAGGTTTAACGCTTAGGTCCAAACCATGGTCAAATGCAATTAATAATTTGCAAACTGACCCCCGCGGTTTAGTTTGCAAAAATAAATTTGCAAAGGACAATTGGAAAATTACAAACAGTATTTAGAACAATCTGAATAATTGCAAACCTATTTAAAACAATTTTAAATAATTGCAAAATGATATTTTGGTATTTAAAACCCATTTAAAATCATTTAAAAATACAGGAAAAATTCCTAATATTTACTATAAAATATTTTAATACTAAAAATAATCATTAATGGCCAATTATCACTAATTAACAAAAATTTGAAAAACAGGGGCTGACAAGTCTTCCCTCCTTGAAAAATTTCGTCCTCAAAATTTACAAGAACTGAAGACACGCGAGGCAACTAACGTTTTAAAATAATTACAGCGATGACTAAGGCTATCTCCTAATGATGGAATGTCTATGAAACAGGTCTACTGGTCAATGGCTTGTCTTATGAGTGCAGCTACTAAATGATGGTTTGGTAAAAGTCTAATGACAGGTTACTTAATGAGGCACTAGAATCAAACAGTCATATGCAAATAAATCCAACCTGTGGCACCGTCTGTCAAGTATTCTGGCTCTGGCTCTGGCTCTGGACCATTATTCAAGTCCAATATGACTTGTGCAGGCCTTGAATGTGTGAAAACACATTTGAGCCCAAATACCCATGCTAGGCTTGGACACCAAATGGTTGCAGTAATTTAAATACAGTAAAAATATAACTTGGTAAAAGTACAAGAAATAATATTTAATATTTTTAATAAGATACAAAATAATATATACATACATATGTTGAAAGTACATATGTCTATGTATGAGAAAAATACTTAATTTATAAAGTATATATATATATATAAATATATATAAGAAAAACTTTTAATTATATGGTGTATATATATAATATATATATACACATAAAAGTATATACATATATACAAACAAACATATATACAAAATTTACTAAATATAAAAATATATATACATATATATAAAATACTGTTATAATATAGTATATACATATATATATATATACTAATATATATATATACATATACATATATATAAATATATATATATAAAAACAAAAAAGAAAAGAAAAGAAAAACAAAAAGAAATGAAAACAGAAGGGGGGCTCGAACTCAGGCCAGCGGGGGGGGGGGGGGGGGGGGGGGGGAGGGACGGGGGGGGTTTAAACACTGCGCGCTGGCCAGTGGGCCAGCGGCCCGCTTTGTTAGGAATAGGGTTTCAGTTCATTTTATTTAGCACAGAAATTAAATGGGTTTTTACCCGTTAAGCAAAGCCCAAACCCGTTAGTCTAGTTTACAGTTCGTCTCGTGTCCATACAGTCCAGGACACGAGAAGTTGAAATCTGACACAGAGTCGACGTGTCCGTGCCCAGCACGACACGTACGACTCGGCTAACACGTGTCCAGCACCATAGTCATGTCCTCTGTGTCTAGGCGAGTCTCGTGTCTAAGTTTGGGACACGCACGACACGAAACAGAGTTCGTTACCTTCGTGTCCGGCGACTGGGCTTGGTTTCGAACGGCGAACGGAGTCGAACGGCGTCGGGACGGTGGCGCTCGGGTGGCGATCGCCTCGTCTCGTCGGGGCGAACTCGTTGATGGTGGTGGTGGTCGATGAGGGTGTCTGGATGGCGAGAACGAGGCTTCGTCGGAGTTAGGGTTCCGGCGAAGAAGATTGGGGAAGAACGAGGCTGAACGAGGTCGGGGTGGTTCTGGGTCGTCGTGGGGGTTTTAGGCTGGCCTGGGGGTCATTTTATAGGTGTTTTAGGGCGGTGGGGGTTGCCGGAAAACGCGAAAAAGATCGGCCGGTCGTCGGGACGTGGCCCTGGTCATGGGGATGGGGATGGTGGTTTTGTAGAAAAGCCCCTAGAAGTTTAGGTTTAACGCTTAGGTCCAAACCATGGTCAAATGCAATTAATAATTTGCAAACTGACCCCCGCGGTTTAGTTTGCAAAAATAAATTTGCAAAGGACAATTGGAAAATTACAAACAGTATTTAAAACAATCTGAATAATTGCAAACCTATTTAAAACAATTTTAAATAATTGCAAAATAATATTTTGGTATTTAAAACCCATTTAAAATCATTTAAAAATACAAGAAAAATTCCTAATATTTACTATAAAATATTTTAATACTAAAAATAATCATTAATGGCCAATTATCACTAATTAACAAAAATTTGAAAAACAGGGGCTGACAAGTCTTCCCTCCTTGAAAAATTTCGTCCTCAAAATTTACAAGAACTGAAGACACGCGAGGCAACTAACGTTTTAAAATAATTACAGCGATGACTAAGGCTATCTCCTAATGATGGAATGTCTATGAAACAGGTCTACTGGTCAATGGCTTGTCTTATGAGTGCAGCTACTAAATGATGGTTTGGTAAAAGTCTAATGACAGGTTACTTAATGAGGCACTAGAATCAAACAGTCATATGCAAATAAATCCAACCTGTGGCACCGTCTGTCAAGTATTCTGGCTCTGGCTCTGGGCCCTGCACTGGTACTACTGCTAAAGGGTATGCTCTCCCAGAAGGTCCTCTGGTAAATGGCTTCGCCTTCGGGCACTCCCGAATCATATGGGTGGAAGACCCGCAAGCAAGACACTGGCTCAATTTCTTCCTACAGATGGAGACATCGTGCCCTGGCTTTTTGCAGAAGGCACAAGAGACCTACTTCTGCTGCTGGTGCCCCGGATCTCGGGCAAATGATAACTGATGCTGAGGATGAGCTGGTGGAGAATAGGCCTGCTGGTGCTGGGTAGTCGTCCTCTGCTGGAAAGTCTGGCGCTTGGACGGCCCGTCATGATGTGTGGTAGCTGGCCTCTTGCAAGACAAAAGACGCTCCTCGATACCTCGGGGGCTCTCCAGTAGCTGGTAGTAGTCTGTGATCCCGTTGGCCACTAGTAAGATGCTAATGTCCGGGACAAGACCATGGCAGAATCTGCGAGCCATCTCCTCCGGGTCGGCTACTAAGCTCGGGGCAAAACGACTGAGTCTGCTAAACTCACCTGCGTACTCATCGACTGTACGGCTCCCCTGTTGCAGGTTCTGGAATTGCAATCCCATGGCAACTCTAGCGGTGGTGGAGAAGAACTTCCTCTTGAACTGGATCTTGAATTGCTCCCAGTTTCCTCTGCCGCCAATGAACATCGTCTCATTTCTGAACCAGACCCCTGCCAGGTATGCTAACAAAAATCCTGCTGCCTCGACCCAAAGGTCGTCAGGTAATCAAGCCCCTATGAGCTTCCTCTCTACAGAATCTAACCAGTCATCAGCTACAACTATGCCTTCCGTCCCAAGAAACTCCTTCGGTTTTAGGTTCATAAAACTCTTGATACTACCTAGCCTCAATTGATGTTCTATAGGTTGCGAGACGGGGGTATGCTGAGTATTCAGGAGCCCCTGGATCAAAGCCAGTAATTGGGTTCCGTCAAGGGAAATAATAGTCTGGGGAGGTATAATAGGAGGTGGGGGTGGAGGTATCTGGGTCTGCGGGGTAGGAGGTGGTGGAGGTGCAAAGTCTAATGGACCTATCCGGGTGGTAGGGAGAGGTGATGAAGGTGTACCGTCACCTGAGGTGGCGGAATCGGGAGAGTGTGTAGGGTCCATCTATTTAAAAAAAGACAAAGGAATTATAAGAATAAATCAAGCAGTCATAAGCAAACAATTTAGTTACACTACCGGTCCTACGCTGTAATGAGTTTTCCTATGTTGCAATCCTAAAATTCCTCTAGGTGTTCTAGATGTCGTTCCTAGTGTTATCTAGTGTTTTACTTAACAAAAAGCCTTTACAACTTCAAGAAAAGAAAACGAGAAAAAGTACAAAAGTACAAATTTGATTCTGGGAATGTATTGCTATGGAAGTCTGATTCACAAATGATCACTTTGTTCCTTGGACCACACAACGATGTTGAAGAAACTTGCTGTCTTGAGGAGGAAGGAAGAACAACTGAAGAACGGAGACCTTAGAAAGGTATCGACAAAGTTGGCACTGATGGCACAAGTCGAATGCTTTCCTGCTCTACTTCACTTTGTTCTTGAGAAGAAGAAGTAAAAGAGAACACTCGGGAATTATAACAATTCTTTTGATTCTCTCCGTCCGATTCTGTCCTTTTGCTGTCAAAATTATTGCCTATTTATAGGTTTAAGTCTTCCGAGAAATAAGCAGCAAAATAAGGCTATTACGCATATTACGCATGCAACTGCCATACACGATCTCATTTAGAGCTTTACGCAAGTGCCATGTGTCCCACATACTGCTAACTGCTCGGCTCAACACAATGCAAGTATTTTGGAAGCTTTACGCAGACAATGCCACGTAGCCCACATATATACAACTGCTCAGCACGATCATATTCAGAGTCTTACGCAGACGCCATGTGTCCCACGTACTGTAAAAACATAATCTCGTACGCGTGTATCCTGCCACGTACCCTATAATTATGGTAATTTATGTACAGAAGAAAAAATGATTAAACTCAATTAATGCTCCCCTGCGTATAGTGGCTAATCAGCCTTGGGTATTAAAATAACCCAAATAAACTAATACGCGTATACTTAAGAGTGGCTAATATAGCCTTAAGCATTTAATTAGCTTAAATAGACTCTTGCGTATAGGGAAAATGATTGAGCGTAATACTTCTCCTCTGTTAGTACACTAACCAATGAATATTGAGTTACGTGAGATGTCTTTTCGTGAACAGTGAAAACCATCATTATAGCCGTCTGCGTATAGCATTTCTTTGATTCCAATATGTCTCTCCGTCTTTTGTGCCATTAAATGTCAGAGAAAAAGAATAATGGCTGTCAGATCCCATATCTCTGCATTAAATATAGAGATGACAGCCTGTCCCTACTGCGTAGAAAGAATAGGACAGGTGGCATCTGCGTACAACCCCTGAGCAACCATTGCGCGCGTAGAGTAAAATAGGACAGCTGGCGTCTGCGTACAACCCCTGAGAAACCAGTGTGCGCGTACAAACCGATTAGCTTTATAAACTATGTTGACTCAGTTTGACCTGCGTACAACATATTTTGGCTTGGCTTTTGCGTAGAAAATAGCTAATTTATTTTTAGCTTCTACAAGACCCCCTTCAAAGTTTTCAAATATGTTAAAATATTTGAAATACTTTGAAATAGAAGCGTAAAAACCAGGGATTTTAACAACTCTTGCGTACAATTCGGGATACCAACAATCTTTGACCAATTGTGTATAGTTCGGGATAGTAACCGTCACTTTTGCAAGATTTTCAAAACTTTCTTCTATAAATAGAACTCCATTTCAAAAAGAACTTTCGCTTATTATCTGAAATTTCAAGAGTGCATCCTCTTTTCTCAAAAGTTTTGTTCTTCTTCTCCCTAAAAAATCACTCCATCAATGGCTCCAAAAAGCAAGACTGTCGCCGGTAAAGGAAAGAAGAAGGCAACTGCAGCACCGCCGACTGATCACGTCGAGACGACCACTCTGCAATCGGAAGAAACTCCAGAGATTCTCCCAATTGTGGCTCATCCTATAAGAGGTAGGAATCTCTTCGACTCTTGATCATCATTGGAGACGAATCTTTGATCAGAGTGTAATCAATGAGGATGACGAGGATAACAATGGAAAAATTAAGAACTTAACCATCATAAACCCTGAAACTCTCGCCCACGCCGTGCGTGTTAGCGTAGAGATTTGGGAAAATAATGATGCCCACGTGTATACGTGTCAGCATACAAAAATATCAACACAATACGCCCACGTGTATACGTGTCAGCGTAAAGTGTTTATTCATCAAATACGCACACATAAAAATGTGTAAGCGTATAGCCTTTACGCGCAGATATAAAGACTATTTAATGTGAATTAATTCAGTAATTTGCATAAAGCAAAAAATGAAAACTTGAATCTTTATGCACAAACTTGCGTATGACCATCTGTATAGATATCTGCGTAAGAATAATCTGCATAAAGTTGTATGCGTAGACACTGCGTAGAGTCATCTGCGTAAGGCTGTCTGCGTAAAGTTGTATGCGTAGACACTGCGTAGAGTCATCTGCGTAAGGCTGTCTGCGTAAACATTGTGTAAAGTCATCTGCGTAGAGTAGTCCATTTAACCATCTGCGTAAGAGATTTTGGCTATTTGACTAACTTTATCATCTCTTTCATTGCAGTAAATTTATAAATTCATCCATTGGCAGAAATATTTGGTTCTCCTTGTGGAATTATGGGCTCCAATTATCTGGAAGATTTATCACATGTTAACTTCCCACAGACCAATCCAATTTATCCTGAAGAAAGGAGTAATTTGATCACATCACAAGGGGAGAGAATGTTGTTATCTTTGATGAATGGGGAATATTGATGTCTTTAACTTTAAAGCAATATTTAAAGCCCTCATTTTTATTTGGAGATGCAATTGATAATGAATCCCAAACAAACCCAAAGAAGGAGTCGTGGGTATTCAAATTTGAAAATACGGCAATGTACCTCCCCGAAATGAATAGGGATTATCCGATTGCTGCCTTTTTTCATGCTACACATCCTAGAAGGATGGCATGGAATCTGACTCCTTATACAAACGGAAAACCTGGCAAGATAGTATTCAGAAGAGAACAGGCTAACTGTATGGGATACTTCACCAGTACTAGTTATGGAGGTGTGGTCCCGTTCCAAGGGTTAATGCCTGGAGAAAATCCCAGTGAAGACTCTTCCTTGATCCAACCGGTCCAAATAAAAATGAACATAAACCGGTTTATGAACAAAGGAGTATTATATCCTTCAGGGAACCCTAGACTCCAAGGATGGATGAATCCTCAGAATAAAAATTGGATCATGTTGACAGCCTGGGTGTTGAAGTATTTTAAATCAGAGCTGCAGACCATTGGACTATATAATGCAGTTACTGCTACTAGTCAAGGAATCCATATAAATCATAATTTATTCCTGGCTCTGATGGAACTGTACATCAATTCCACTGGTACCATTTCAACTCCAATTGGTGAGATAGGGTTTGCACTCCATGAAATGGAATATATTTCAAGATTACCAATGGGAGAACTCCCTTATGAAGAGTATACCCCTACCAACCAAGAATTGGCAGAGATTCAGAAGCAGAATCCTCAGTTGGTTGAAGTATATCAAGAATTAATGTGTCATTATCTGACTTGTACTACCATGTATGAAAGTCCTTCAAATTTGGCCTACGTCAATAAATGGACAACATATTTATTCTATCACAAGAATAGACTTCTCAAAGAAGACGGAGAAAGGTTCCAAGAGAACAAGTCTCAAATTGTCAATCTCATGACCACAATGCCTGGGGATGTAATAGTTGCTTTGATGAATCAACACAAAATCCCGGACAGATATCTGTCATCAAAAACTGGTGACTTTCCAGCAGGGATAGAAACCCTCAGTTATCTTCGTCATAGCATAAAGCACATCTCGAAAGAGGCCCTACTAGCTGGCTACTTATCCTTGTGGCTACGCAAATGGATTGTCCCTGGATCTACTTCTATAGATAGAATTCATCGAGACATATTATGGCCGGCAGTACGTCTAGTTTTCAGGGCTAAATTGAGTCTGCTTCCAGCCATGGTGTGTCGGCTTCAATCTGGTTTAAGGAGTTTCAGTGATGAATTAGTTCTAGGAGCTAAAGCTCGTAGCGAATTTCCCAGAGTGGAGCTACCCTTCCTGTTTTTGATGGGTTGGTTATTACTTCATAATAACCGCTTGATGTCTCCAGGCCCGGAAGATCCATCAGGGTTATTTCTTCTGAAATATAACAAAGCTTCATGGAAGATGACCTCTGTTGCTGACACTCGAGCATCATTAAATTATTCCCATGGTTGGAGTTTTTTCTGCACCCCACCCTCAGTTCCATCAAACCTTCTGGGTATACGTCTTGAAGATGGAGGTCAAGATAGAACATCACTCCCTCGACCGGCATTTAAATGGCTTTTATACATCAGACCATCTCATTTGATGTACAGGAATGGTGAACGCTGTATATTCGAACCTTATCTGCCAAGTAGATTTGCAAGGCAGTTTGGATATGACCAGCTTCATGTTGGAAATGCTTCAACAGTCTTCAATAGTTACGGGAAGTTAGTTGATGGAGCCAGGGTTTGGCGATATTTTAGTACTGGATGTACAGGAGCCCAATTCTATATACCAACTACTTCCATTACTACTGAATTGAAAATACTACGATCGTACACAATCTTCTATTCTTCTATCCGTTCTTTTTCCCACGGATATGATTTAAGAAGAAGTCTCCGAATCAGAAAAGAAGGAGATCCAGAAGAAGTTGTTCGAGTACCAGAAGATGCCCCAATAAATGACGCTGTTCCAGATGAATTTCTGGAAGTTATTGTCACAGATAAAGAAGAAGCTCCCGTACTTACTGCTAAAGGTGGGAAGAAACGGGGATTATCTTTGACAATCAATTCCCCAAAGAAAAAGAGGAGAGCAATAAAAAGACCGCTTCTCCTGGATGAGCCAGAATTTGAAGAAGAAGTTTCTAATGTCAATCTTCCATCAACCATAGATCTTGAGGTAGGATCTTCATCTGCAGTTGCACCACAAGTTCAATATCTGGGATCCACCACTGATACTCATGCACAAATTGCAAGTGAACCAGCTATTCCTCCACAGATAACTGTTTCTCAGCCGATAACTGTTACTACCACAGTTTCAGAAATTATTCCAAATATAGAGTCTTCTACAGCTCTTCTTGAAGAAAATGTAGAATCTTCCACAGCTCCTTTTGAAGAAGGTTCTTCTGTAGCTCCAAGGACCATTACTGAAGTCATTGAGTGGGATACTCCCACTGAGAATGAACCCATTCCCTCTGATGAACCAGCTTTAGATTTGGGTGAGGATGATTGGGAGGATATGGATTCTGATGATGACTTTTTATCAGGTCCAAATCTTTCTTTTATATAAAATAGATTTTATTCATATGATCAGATATTATAACTATTTTATTTATTATTTTCTTTACAGGGACAAGTTCTATACTCAAGAAAATCATTTCTCCTGTCAAGAAAACCCCTCTTCAGAAGATTACTCCTCCTGTTAAACCACATGTAAAAGAAGTGGATGATTCAGATGAGGAAGATTCTGAAACTGAAAAATCAATTGAAAAATCTTCTGAAGAAGTTCCTGCAGAACCATCTTCTATTGTTCTTAAGAAAGACTCGGCTGTCGTTATGAACCTAACAGGACAATCAGTTACAGATGTTGCAGCTCTGAATGTCATAAACGAAATGGAGGATACTCCAGTTAATATTGAAGAATCAGCAACTGAAGATGTCGTAGTTACAGCTGCTGAAATTGAAGCCACAACAGGAACACTTTCTACTGATATAACATCAGTTCCTGTAGAAATAGTGTCTGAACTAGCTCCTGTCATTGAAGTGAGCCTCCCTCTTGCTTTAATTCAAACATCAGCTCCAGAGATAGCTGTAGAAGTTACAAACATAGCTACTACAAATCTGATGATTGAAACTTCTATCTCAGCAACTACAACTCAGACTGCTCCAATAATACAAGCTTTTACTGCAGAAGCTACTACAGTAGCAACTTCGAGCTTTTCTTTGCCAATGACAACAAGTGTAGCTACTCCAAGCTCGATCAATGATATGAATTTTCTAGCCCAAGTTCATACTGATACCTTCTACACCACCTTGATAACTTTGACAAAAATGATTTTGAGGGGGAGCTATCAGTATAAAGATTTGAAGGCCACAATCACCCCGGTTATTGGAAACGTTGCCATATTCCATAGTACCGAGAAAGCCACAACGTTGCAGGCCATAGTTGAAAGTCTTGAGCAACCTTTACAAGAATATGAAGAAATTTATCATGGCACTATAGAGAGTTTTATTCAAACCGAATATGACACTCTAACTGCTGAACAAACAGCTCGAGAATTATCATTTCAAGAAGCTCTCCAGGAGTATAATGCTAAAGTTGCACAAGAAACAGCTTTTCTTTATGGAAGCAAACCTCTGTTAGAACAACACCGAGTCACTTATGAAAAATCACATGTACGGCTTATGGAACAGGAAGACAAAATTCGTGAGGCTGAAGCTGTATTGGCTCGTTTGAAAGAGGAACGAGAACAAATAATTACTGAACGAAATAAATCTTTGGCCCAAGGTTCTGTCTTGGAAGAACAGATTTGTGGTTCGGAAAGTACCCTCAAAATTCTGAACGATGCAAAAGAAGGGTTAGTTATGAGTTTTACGGAGCTTTCTCGTAAATATTCTGAAGAATCAAAGCGCCAAATTGCTTCTCAAAATGCACCCATCATTCGAGAAAGAAGAATAGCAGAACTGAGAAAGATGATCGAGGACATGATCACTCCTCCTTTGTAAAAGAATTTCTTTCTTTCTAAACTTTTCTTCCATGCTGATGTGATATGTCAATCATATGAATAACACATTTTGGATTTTTTTGTGACTCTATCAAAATAATAGAGGTAGGACAATTATCAGAGGTATTATGGACGTGATAAGCCTTCACAAATAAATTGTATCCATCCAAAGATAGCTAATCTTACTCCTTGTAGGGTATACCATACTGTCAGAGGTAAATATGGACGTAACAGATTGGATTAACCCGTAATAGGTAGATAAGTATCTATGGACGTGATGGATAGCAAATTTAACATCAGCTGGTGAGAGAAAAGAATTTAAAAAATAGAGAAAACTCTTCTAAAAATTTCTTTCAAAACTTTTAAGTCAACCTGCCATAAATAGTTTTTAGAGAAAAGGTCTAGCATTTATTTCGGCAGCTTATTTTCTAATAAATGGATGAACTTGTAATCAATGGATGAACCCGATGAATTTGTAATTAATGGATGAACCCGATGAATTTGTAATTAATGGATGAACCCGTCGGTTTCGAGAAGACAGATTGTTTCAAATTCCAAAACCATCCATTTAACATTCATCCATAAATAACTCTTTACTATAAATAGTT